>OX451736.1:1190600743-1190814648 GCA_948472305.1 Vicia faba
AATGCTTTAGAGTTACCCAGGGCTAACTCATCTTCTTCTTTGCTCCATTCTTCCTCAGGTTTCAGACTCGTCGTCCCATCTTTCCCAGTTATGGTGGGATGGTTCCATCCTTTGTCAGCAGCTCTCCAAGCCTTTTTGTCCAGTGACTTCAAGAAGGCAATCATACGAGGTTTTCAGTAGTCGTAATTTGATCCATCCATAATAGGTGGTCTGTTCCCAAATCCTCCTTCCTTGTCCATAGCGCCAGAAAATAATATCCCCAAATCTTACCCAGAAAGTCGGGCAGGGTGCCTGCTCTGATGCCAATTGGAATTCTGGCAACAGATACTTAATGTCACAGTGAATGTTATGACACCGTATCTGACAAACTTGTACACACTTCAAACAGTAATTTAAAATACAGTAAAGAACACAATCAATTGTTAACCCAGTTCAGTGTGTAACAACACCTACTCTAAGGGCTACCAAGCCAGGGAGGAAATTCACTATAAGAGGTTTTAATTTAGGAATAAACCAACCAGTTTATCTCCTTCACTTAAGACCTACCCAATGCAACTTCAATCTAAGTCCAACTTAAACCTGAGTTCCTACTCACTCCCCCTCAATCACAACAGTGATACTAATCTATTGATTAATGAGATTATGAAGACATTCTTCAATACACACACTTGATTTTGCTTCAAAGCTTTAATCAAGATACACAATCACTCGTGTTCAAAGCTTTGAGTGATAAACAACCCTTACTTGATTTTTCTTCAAAGCTTTAATCAAGAGACACAAACACTCGTGCTTCAAAGCTTTGAGTGATAAACAACCCTTACAACCAAATCCTACTCCAAGTCACTTATCAAAACGATAATTGCTTGGCTCACAGTAGTTACAACTATACAATGCCTTATTGATCTTCTGTCAAAAGTGTTGCTAACCATTAGGCTTCATCAAAAATATATAAGCTGCCTATTCTTCTTTTAGGGCTTCCATAAAAATAGCTAGGGTTAACTAAAGTTAACCTAAAGACTTGGTCTAGGGATTTTTCATAACAGATTAGAGTTAAGCAAGGTTCACCTAATGTCCACGAGAGCAGCTGATCTGGACAATAATTCTTCAACTCAGAGAAGCACACCAGTTTCCTGAAAATTCTCAGGAATAATAAATCTGCACAATAACTTGATCAGTACATGATGTCTTAACATTGGTTATGACATCATTAATCTTGTTCACTGATTTTGGTAGAATTCAGTATATATGATCATAGCTTAATGATCATGATAATCACTCATACTGAGTAGTTCCTGTAGAACATTCTTTCTGCAGAATGTACCTTTATCCCAGAATGTTATGACATCAGTCATGACATTCGCAATTCTAGTTGTACCAAAAAATAATGCCAACAAACAAACACTTACACGAATATCTAGTGAACAAAAACCTTCTCAATAAAAAGGATCACCTCAAGTGGAAAAACACTTCCAACCAAGGGGCACGGCATGATCATTGTCCATCATCTGGGGCAGTCAAGTCAAGATTCAAGGAATCTCTCAAAGATGCCAAATAGCCAGGGGCAGATCTCCATCTGAATCCCTTGGGGCATTGGGCATGAATCCCAGCAATGAATCTTGTACGATCAAACAAACATCTTCTGGTAGTGTGGTAACACTTACTAATATGGACAGTGACAATTCTCTATACCCGGTGAACATGGACATAGTCGGAAAATACTACGCATGAACAAAGAACCACTAGGTTGACTGGCCTAGGAAAAAATAAGGGCATCCCGGCGAACCAAAAGGGTTTGGGCAAAAATTAGGGATAAAAACAAAAAAGATATGTACACCCGGCAAGTCGAAAACTTGAAAAGGCGGCTTGAGAAAAAAAGGGTATCCCAGTGGACTGAAAACCCGAAAAGGCGGTCCAGGCAAAAGTTAGGGATTTGAAGCGTACGACTATGTCCCATCATCTTATCATTTTCTTATCAATGGAAGACTTATTATCCTGATCAGCATCCACAAAGCCTCCATGTGTACTTTCTCCAGCAGGTACAGGGGCAGAAAAGTCCTTATGCGAATTCATTATCGTATCCTCAGCATACGACCCTGTGACATCTACACTCCCCACAGAGTAGAGGCAACTAAAGCTTTAACATCGGCTTCCCCAAGCAGGAGCTACGTTCCCTAGCAAAGTTCCTTCAGAGAATCGACATCTATAATCCTCGGCCGAATTTCATAATCGCAAGTGATTCGTAAAGTTGTCTCCCAAGCAGAGTTTATTTCTCTGAATACAGAAGCTCAGTCCCTAACAGAGTTTATTCCTCCAGCTACGGAAGTTCATCCCCCAGCGGAGTTTATCTCTCCGAATCGGCAAGATCTTCCAACAAAGCATCTCCTCTCTCAAACATAGTTATTCCCCCACCGAGTTGTTCTCAAGCAGAGTCTCTCCTCGGCAGAATATCCGTAAACAAGGGGAAAAGCCCCAACATAGTCAACTCCAGTTCACCATCCCCAGCGGAAGTAGAAGAACCACTTTTTCTATGACGGTCAAGAACTCAATTTCTGTTACTCTCCAGCAGTGGTCAGGGATTTATTTTCCTGCTCATATATGTCACAATAGCATTTCATGTTCATATATCATGACGTGCAAATACACATCGCATATAGCATAATCTCATTTATTTTGAGAACATCCTCATACAATGTATGTCATGCATCATATACGATTAATCATGTACCTTTTCAGGAAAGATGGTTATCATCAACAACTTCCAGCAAGTTCAAGATTAGCTCCTGAAACTAGACAGAGTAATTATCTGCACGACCAAATGCAGCTTTACACGGGTTCGTCACGAAGCAATCTTACACGAGTTTCTCCTAAATGCAGCTTCACACGGGTTTATCTTGAAAAATCTTACACGTGTCATTTCTCATACATTTCCTCCTGAAGTTTTACCCAAACTTATCACAAAGTAACCTTACCCAGGTTCCTTCTGAAGTTTTACCCAAACTTATCACAAAGTAACCTTACCCAGGTTCCTTCTGAAGTTTTACCCAAACTTATCACAAAGTAACCTTACCCAGGTTCCTTCTGAAGTTTTACACGAACTTATCCCAAAGTAACCTTACCCGGGTTCCTATTGAAGTTTTACACAGACTTAGCCCAAAGTAACCTTACCCAGGTTCTTGCCGAAGTTTTACACGGACTTATCCCGAGGTAACCCTACCCAGGTTCCTCCTAAAGCCCTACACGGACTCATCACGAGAAACCTTACCCAGGTTCCTTCTGATGTTTTACACAAACTTATCCCAAAGTAACCTTACCCAGGTTCCTTCTGAAGTTTTACACGAATTTATCCCAAAGTAACCTTACCCGGGTTCCTTCTGAAGTTTTACACGAACTTATCACAAAGTAACCTTACCCAGGTTCCTCTTGCAGTTTTACCCAAACTCCTCACAAAGCAACCTTACCCAGGTTCCTTCTCAGTTTAGATGCAGTTTTACCCAAACTCCTCACAAAGCAACCTTACCCAGGTTCCTTCTCACGGCCCTTCTATCCAGGCTCTTCATATCGAAGTAGCCCTACTATCTAGGCTCCTTCTCACAGCCCTACTATCCAGGCTTTCATATCGAAGTAACCCTACTATCTAGGTTCCTTCTCAGCAACCCTACTATCCAGGCTTTCATACTGAAGCAGCCCTACTATCCAGGATTTCATATCAAAGTAACCCTACTATCCAGGTTCCTTCTCACAGCCCTACTCTTCAGGCTTTCATATCGAAGTAACCCTACTATACAGGTTCCTTCTTACAGCCCTACTATCCAGGCTTTCATACCGAAGTAACCCTACCATCCAGGTTCCTTCTCACAACCCTACTATCCAGGCTTTCATATCGAAGTAATCCTACTATCCAGGTTCCTTCTCACAACCCTACTATCCAGGCTTTCATATCGAAGCAACCCTACTATCCAGGTTCCTTCTCATAACCTTACTATCCAATTTCCTCCTTTCTTATCCCCAAATAGCGGTCCACGACACGGTAAGACTAGAACCTGATCAAACACGATTGGTTTCGCATTTCCCCAGTAAATTACGGTGCAGCTTGTACTCGGACCAGATACGCAGTACACTTCCGCTTCCTCAAGCCGGAGTTATTCCCCAGTAGAGTAATGGACAAATGAAGCTCCTAAAAATCTAGTTCTCCTAAGATAGGAAATCAACATCCCCTAGATGGCATCTTTAAACCCATCTCCTGCAATTCTCCGTCGTATCCAGGATGGCATCTTTAAACCCATCTCTGACAATCTTCAATCCTCGACCTCCAAATGGCATCTATAAGCCCATTCCTGATATCACAAATCAAGTACTACTTCATGTGAGAGCAAATTTTTGGGCACTCTAGTGTTCAATCATCTTCCACCTTCAGATTATGAAAGGCAGACAACCAATCTACATCCTCAGGTTTAAGAAGATTGAACAGGGGCAGCTGTTGTACCCCAAAATTTTCCCTCTCATTTTAATCAATACATGTCAATTCAGGTCCCCAAGTTGCTCAAGGAAGTCCAAGAGTTGACTAGACCAACTCTCTCCTAAGGCAGTATACCTCAAATTAGGGTTTCCTTTTTCATCAATATGTGTGAACTACAAGGGACTCAAATTCTTCCCAAGGTCCTAATATGTTCCCAAGATCATCCATGCCAAGTTTCAAGCCTTGCATAAGAAGTTTGCTCAGTCAACTGCTCAAATACTTGAGAATCGACTGTACTAGGTCTAAAGTCAACTGTGGCCCACATACAGCCAAACTTCAAGATCTTTGGTCAACATCATCATTTTGAAGTGTTGTCCATCATTTGATCAAGGGTTGATCATGATTCCTCAAGGAATGCTCTAATTTCATCAAAACCCAAAAGTTTCTAAATTAGGGTTTCTTAGGAAAAGTCAACCCAACTTTGACCAAGCATAACCTCCACATGCTTTATCAGAAATTTTCCATCCAAAGCTCATTTTGAATAGGATGCAATTACCTACAATTCATATTCATCTCACAAGTTCAAAATATGCACTCATAAAAAGATATGAATTTTGACATTATAGGTCCTTTTGAGAAGTCAACAAAAACACCTTTTAGGTCAAAGCTTCATACATGAACATGGAAGACTCAATTGAGATGAGACCAAAAGGGATACTTAGGGGACATCCTAAGATTTCTAAAAAGTACAAGAACACCTCTCTAGGGTAAAAATTGGAGGAGATATGCCTTGTCAAAGTTGACCTTTTTTGCAAAATGGCCAAACGTCAAATGTGCTCACAAATGCATTTTTTGCTAAATGGGCCTAACTTTTTATGCTTGCACCTCACTTATAATGTGGTCCACGACTCAAACATTCACCCACACATTATTTGCTTCATTTTTCAATTTATTTTGATTTTTTGTTAATTAAAAAATGAATTAAATCAAATAATTGATGAAAAATAGCAAAGATATGATTTGATTTGGTTTTTGGACAGGTTGGTGTGATCGGTGGAAATAGAACTGACTGTTTTAAAGCTGGTTCGCGAAATGTCACGGTAAGCAAGAGTCGCCACCGTCTTTTATGTTCTCCAACAAGGAAAGGACAAAAGCACAGCAAAATTCCTTTTCGAGATGTTTCTCGGTTCGGGAGGTAGATTATAGAAAGGGAAGGTGTTAGCACCCTTTCTATCTGTGGTTATCCACGGGCTCTTAGGTACTTGCTCACTATGTTTTCAAAAATTATTTGCTTTTCAAGTGTTTGTGGGTTTTGAAAAAGTTTAGTTTGAAAACTTCTAAGTAACTCTTGTATCAGTCCTCAAGAGTGTATGAAGTATTTGTTTGAAAACTTTTTGAAAGTGTGAGTGCGAAAAGTTGTTTTTGTTTTTTTTGAAAGAGCAAGTACCCAAGAGAAATCTACCTAATCTAAGGAATTAGGCTGTGTAAGAATCCTTTAGACAGTAGTATCCCACTATTGAGAAGTAGGTAGCACCGTCGTTGGAGTTATTCGGGTCAATTCGATTATAGGGACATGTGTTGTCACCAAAGCAATAGTAGGATGCCTTAGCGGTAACCCTAATGTCCTAGATCCTTTTTCATCCGAGGCAACCGTTTCGAGGCAACTGGATCTTTAGACAGGAGGGAGACCTCTAAAACACCCTATACTTGATGACCACCTCGAGGCAACCAAGTGAGGTGTACCCTAGGAGTGGCATGTGCATGTGTGTCAGGTTTCAGTGTTTAAATTATCTTTGAACATGCATCATTGTGAGCTACAGGTTGATTTTATTTTTCATACAAGTCTTGTCATGCATAATTAATAGTTTAATAATTGTGCGGAAAGTAAATTACGGAAAATTGAATCTACGTTATTACAAGGCGTCGGGTATTTACATCCCCAAAAACATAACCCTTAAAAATAAATTGCGGAAAGTAAAGAAAGCGATAAAAGAGGTCCTAATTATTTATTACATCCTCAAAGCAGATACAATAATATGATCAAAATAATAAAGTGCGCGCGAAAGAATTGAATCGGGACGTCCTTAGGGTTTTGACCCTTTTTGAGAAAAAAGAATTGAATTTGGTCCTTTTTTTGCATTTAATTAAATATTAAACCTAATAACTAATTAATTAATTAATTAAAAGAAAAAGCATTTTTGTGTTTTTTATGTTTTTTATGTTTTAAATGAAAATAAAAGAAAAGGTCAAAAGTTAGTAAAAAAAAACCCTAAGTCTAATTTATTTTATTTATTGTAAAAGAAAATTAAAATTAAACCTAATTAAACTAAATTAATTCATGTTAGCGTTTATTTACAAAATAATAATTAATAGTGAAAATAATGATAATAAATAATATTTACGTTTTTTAATTGTCTGAATTTATTATGAAAATAATTATTTGTGAATTAATTAGATAATAATAATTATTATTATTAAAAGAAAATAAAAAGAAAGAAAATAAGAAAATAATAAACCAGGGGGGTTATGCTGGGCCTTTTGGAGGTTAGAAAGCAATTCTGAAGCCCATTAAGCTTCCAGGCCTGTTTGACTTCTGGGATTGTCTGCACGTTGCTTTGACTGGGAGTATGGTGTTCGGCACCTTATGGCCATTAGATCAATGCTTGAGGAAACATGGCGTATTGCTGATGGAAGTTCATGGTGGGACGCTTTGGATAGCCTGCATAGGATCATGTTATGAAAAAATAGAAACAAAGGTTTGGGGGACCTGGGAATCGAACCCAGGTCCCAATGGTTACCAGACAGCACACTAACCACTACTCCACTCGCATGCGTTTGTTATTATGATGAGAGACAAATATAATATATAAAAAATAACAATTATACTGGAAACACAAAATCACGCGCGTTATTTTGAACTATCCACTCAGAGATCAGCATGTCATCGTCTTCCCCAGATTCCCTGTAAAAACCAAGTTAAATAGCGGGGGGTTTTAACCCCCACAACCTGCAAAAAGGAAAAATAGCGAATAGGTCTATGCTCTATATAAATATGGCGCGATGGTTGGGTTAAATTTGTCTAAATCTCCTGAGTTCAACCATAGGTCTTATGAAGCTTGATTTTTCCTATACTGAAAAGCACCAATTTGGAAGCTTGGAAAACCTAGAATTCGTCAATGGTGATTTGTGATTCAGGGCGTTTCAGTCCAATTAATATGCACCATTAGCTTCCTATGGATTCATACAATACAAAACAAACAACAAATCATGTTAAATGCACATGAATAATGAGATGTGATTCTGAAAAAATTGTTCAAACCGTGAAACTGTTTGGAATGATTTTTTGAGCTATGAAGCTTGGTTTTGATTGCAAATCGTCCAGGAAACTCCCAGCAATGTATTAGGATCAAGAAAACGCTTTGAATCACTTTGGAATGTGGAATTCGGTTTTGAGTTTTCTTTGATTTTTTTCAATGTTCTTATGGCTTTTCTGCAGCAATTCTTACGTGTCCATGAATAGGGTTAGGTTCTGTATATATAATGGAAGGGATTTAGGTTAAAATCTTGCCAAGAAATCCATTGAATTATGGTTTGTATATCACATCTTTTTGCATCTTTTTGATTGACAAAACTTGCTAATTTTGGAGATTTTGGTCCCCTTGATTGATACACGAAATCTCCAGCATATGTTGACCACTTTTGCTTCACAAAAAGATTGAGAAATCATATCTTGATATTTTCCTACAATTAAATGAATTAAATGAATTCATATTGATTAAAAATTCAATTAATTAATAAAAAATAAGAAAATAAATCAATTTAATCTCAATGGGTCGTGCATAGGACTTGGACAAAGTTTCAAGAAGGAATTTGAGGCCCATTAGCAAAAACAAAGTGTTTTGAGCAAAGTTGACTTTTGCAAATTCACAAAAATTTCCCAACTTCTCCAATGCATATCTTGCTCAATTTTGATCATATGAACATGTTCTTGGACATTTTGGAAAGGTCTTGAAGTCCTCTAACCAATGGCTTTGGTACCATGTCATTTGGATTTACCAATATCAAGTTATGGTCTTTGACTTAAAGTGCATTTTTGTTGACTTTTGAAATTGACCTATAATGTAGGAATTGATAACTTTTTGTGAGAGCATTTATTGAACTTGAAGTGTGAAGATGAGTTGTAGGAAATGTCATCCCCTTCAAAATGAGAATTGGATGGGATTTTTCGGATGAACCATAAAAAAGTTATGCCCTGGTTAAGATACAGTTGACTTTTCTGCTGTCCAAAAATAGTAACTTTTGCATCCTGATGATTTTTGAGCCATGCTTGGGGAATCATGATCAAGACTTGATCAAATGATGATTGTGAGCTCAAAATAAGATGTTGACCAAAAAAATTGACTTTTGACTGTAAAATGACCATTTTACCCCTACAGTTGACTGTAGAGCAAATAAGGATTTTGACTGTGCAAATTGACATTGTGAGTCTTGAAACTTGATATGTAGATGCTTGAGAATATGTATAGGCCTATGAGACTTGATTGAGCCATTGAAAATCCCAAATTCATTAAAGGAACCAAAACCCTAATTTCAGCTGGCTTAGGAGGCATTTGGATTGTGCAACCCTTGAGAAGTCTTGAACCATTTGAAGATGATTCTTGATAAATCATAAAGACTATGGGAGGGAAAATTTTAGGGTACAACAGTTGCCCCTGTTCAATCTTCTTAGACCTGAGGATGTAGATTGGCTTGCGTGCCTTTCGTGATCCGAAGGTGGAAAATGATTGAACACTAGAGTACCCAGAAATTTGCACTCACATAATGTAATATCAGCAATGTGATGTCGGGAATGGGCTTACAGATGCCATTTGGAGATATGATGGATAGGAGGATGGGCTTATAGATTCCATCTGGAGATGTGACAGAATCTTGTCGGGAATGGGCTTATAGATGCCATTTGGAAATGTAATGGATAGTTGTGGAGATGGGCTTAAAGATGCCATCTGAAGGTGTCGATCGCGTAAGAGATTCCTTAGCGAGAACTTGCGTTCTTGAGAAAGAAAGATAATTTTCTGGCCTGTTACAGGGGTTGATCTTCAAACTCTTCATACAGATATGCCCTGGCTAGATACAGGTATCGAATTTACAATCACTCGCTCACAGATAAGCCCTGGCTAGATACAGGTATCGAATCCGGAACTTCAAACTCTTCATGCAGATATGCCCTGGCTAGATACAGGTATCGAACCTACAATCAATCGCTCACAGATAGGCCCTGGCTAGATACCGGTATCGAATCTGGAACTTCAAGCTCTTCATGCAGATCTGCCCTGCCTAGATACAGGTATCGAATCTACAATTAATCGCTCACAAATATGCCCTGGCTAGATACAGGTATCGAATATGGAACTTTAAGCTCTTCATGCAGATCTGCCCTGGCTATATACAGGTATCGAATCCATAATCAATCGCTCACAGATATGCCCTGGCTAGATACAGGTATCGAATCTGGAACTTCAAACTCTTCATGCAGATATGCCCTGGCCAGATACAGGTATCGAACCTACAATCAATCGCTCACAGATATGCCCTGGCTAGATACAGGTATCGAATCCAAATCTTCAAAAGGTTGATCGAGATAGCTTTCCTGGCTGGATACAGGCGTAGACCTCTAATCAGTCGCTCACAGATATGCCCTGGCTAGATACAGGTATCGAATCCGGAACTGGTCGTCTACAGATATGCCCTGGCTAGATACAAGTATCGAATATGGAATTAGTCGTCCACAGATATGCCCTGGCTGGATACAGGTATCGAATCTGGAATTGGTCGTCTACAGATATGCCCTGGCTAGATACAGGTATCGAATCTGGAATTAATCGTCTACAGATATGCCCTGGCTAGATACAGGTATCAAATCTGGAATTAGTCGCCCACAGATATGCCCTGGCTAGATACAGGTAACGAATCCGGAACTTCAAAAGGTTGGTAGAGATAGCTTTCCTGGTTGGATACAGGTGTAGACCTCTGACCTGAGAATGAAAGATGACTTCCTGGCTAGATACATGGGTTGATCTTCAAACTCTTCAAGCAGATATGCCCTGGCTAGATACAGGTATCGAATCTACAATCAATCGCTCATAGATATGCCCTGGCTAGATACAGGTATCGAATCTGGAACTTCGAACTCTACAGATATGCCCTGGCTAGATACAGGTATCGAATCTGGAATTTCAAAAGGTTGATCGAGATAACTTTCCTGGCTGGATACAGGTGTACACCTCTGACCTGAGAATGAAAGATGACTTCCTGGCTAGATACAAGGGTTGACCTTCAAACTCTTCATGCAGATATGCCCTGGCTAGATACAGTTATCGAATCTACAATCAATCGCTCACAGATATGCCCTGGCTAGATACAGGTATCGAATCTGGAACTTCAAAAGTTGATGGTAATATCTTTTGATTAACCTTTTCCTGAAAAGGCAAAACATTAGTTGCATGCAATGTCATGATGTATGAAATGCATGATGTCATGATGTTCTCAAGAATAAATGAGATTGTGTCGTATGCACTTTATCATGTATGGAATGTGAAATGTCTATGAATGTATTTTCGTCTAGGAAAATAAATCCTTGACGAATGCCGGGAGTTTGTTGAATCCTGGGCTGATGTTTGTAGAGTAGAGTTTTCGTTTCCGTTGGGGATGATGGTTGCAATAATAAACAGGTAGGAGAAGATGACTCCGTTGGGAAATAAACTTGTTGGAGAGATTACTCTGCGGGGAATTACTCTGTGGGAAGAGATACTTCGCTGAGAATTTGATGACAACTCCGTTGGGGATACCGTTGATATGTTATGTTGGGGAATTTGATAAACTTTTGCTGGGGATAGGAAGAACTTCGCCGAGGACGATCTTTCCGTTGTAATTAGCTGAGGATAACCCAGTTATAGGCTCTGGTGGGGAACAACTTTTGGACATGGTCGGGGAGAGATGCATGTACTCTGCAGGGGACCGACTTCCAGATTCTACTGGGGATAAGCTTCCAGAATCTACTGGGGATAAGCTTCCAGAATCTACTGGGGAGGATGATTCATCTCTCCTGGGGAAACTTTTGGACTGCACGGTGGAATGGCTCCACTGGGGTGTCTGGTATTCCTCCGGGGAACAATCTTATATTAAGACTGCCGATGACGCTTGCTGAGGAATATTTGTATACTCTGTTGGAGAATATTAAGATCTTCTAGGAATACCCAACTTCCTTAAGGCTGACCGTAGACTAACTCTGCTTGGGGAGAGAGTATTCTGCAGGGGATAAGCTTCCGGGATCTACTGGGGAGGATAATTCAACTCTCCTGGGGAAACCTTTGGACTGCACTAGGGGAATGGCTCCACTGGGGTGTCTGGTATTCCGCCGAGGAACAATCTTATATTTTCGTTGAGGAATACTAAGACTGCCGGGGATGCTTGCTTAATAACATCTGTATGCTCTGCTAGAGAATATTGAGATCTTCTGGGGATACCCAACTTCTTTGGGGCTGACAGTAGCCTAACTCTGCTTGGGGAGAGTGTCGCTGACTTGCTGGAGATACTGTGCCTTTTGGGGCTGATTGGAGACCAACTCTGCTTGGGAGAGGGTATGGCTGATTTGTCTTACTCCCGGGGAGTGAAGGTATCCTGGTCACATTCTTCAGCTGAACTTACCTTGGTACCTGGAGAACAGAATAACTTGTACAGTTCAGACAATTCTTATTGCCCCTACTTCTGTGGGAGAAGGTACCTGTGGAGGTCTTGATAACTGCCGATTTGACAAATCTTCTTCTGGTAGGCGAGTGATGAGATGACGGGACATAGTCGTACGCTTTGATCCCTAACTTTTGCCTGGACCGCCCTTTCGGGTTTTCAGTCCACTGGGATACCCATTTTTGCCCAAGCTGCCTTTTCAGGTTTTCGACTTGCCGGGTGTACAGATATTTCATTTTCATCCCTTATTTTTGCCCGAACCTTTTTGGTTCGCCGGGAAGCCCTTATTTTTGCCTAGGTGTGTCAACCTAGCGGGTCTTTGATTATGCGTAGTATTTTTTCGACTATGTCCACGCTCTCAGGATGTAGGGAGTTGTCACGGTCGGTAGTATTGTGTTGCCATACCACCAGAAGATGTCTGATCCTGCAAGATTCGTTGCTGGAATTCATGTCCAATGCCCCAAGTGACTCAGGCGGAGACTTGCCCCCTGGCTATTTGGCATTTGAGAGATTCTCTAAATCTTGACCTAACTGCCCCAGATGATGGACAATGATCATGTTGTGCCCCTTGATTGGAAGTGCTTTTGTTCATTAGATATTCTTCGTGCGAGCTTCTATGTTGTTTGAACAAATAGTCATATACAAACAATGTTATTTTAAGAATGCAAAGCTTATGTCTGTCTTGAAGTTTTTGAAAATGCCTTTTTCAGTAAAACAAGCAAATTTTGTAAAATGTGATGTCAACTCAAAATTTTACACCGAGCCTTAAGGAGTCAGGATACCTTTGGTAACAGTATGCTTTCGAACTAACCCATGCTTCAGCTAGGACTTTTAAGGGTTATAACGGGGCCTGGTTCACGGTTTAAGAAACAAAGGATAAAGGCTCAAAATTTATTTGTACCCACCCGCTCTTCGTGATGTTCTTCAAACCTAAACTCAGCTGATCGTGCGTTAGACCTTGTTTGAGTCCTTGCTCTGATATTCCAATGATGATTCGGATATTGACAGTTCATTTTGAATAGGCAGCCATTTTTGTTTGTTGAGGGTTTGTAGGACCTCTTTCTTTTGATTTTATTATCCCTATTTTTTGCCTGAACTATTTCTTTTGTGATTTACAGTCAGCGGGATGCCCCAATTTTGTAAGTCTCCTTCATAGGTTTTGACTTATTGGGCTTTTATTTTGAGAAGTAATGACTTCCTGTCTTTTATGATTATTCAGAACCATCACTGTCTTTTGTTTTGGAAGGACTCCTTTGATGTCATTCATTGTGCACCTGGATCAACTGAGAAGACTACCCTGCCCCAGGTTATGATTAAGGGTTTTAATTTTTTTTTTGAAAAGAAAAACTCCTACTTCTTTGGCTCGAAGGGGTTGACGAGGGATTATCTTCCTTATAACTCCAGTGTTTAGGAATTGAAACAATGCATGTACCTCATCAGCGGGGTTTGTCCAAAAGCATACTGTAAAGATCGTGGTATCGTTTTCGTCATCCTCCCTCAAGAGGCTTAGAATTTTTAATCGAGAGTTAATCATCAAAAAATGAAAGCAGTTTTAAGCATAGTGAACACAATTACTTCAAAACAGACACGTGTAATGCATTAATGAAATAACAACGTTTGACATAAATAAATGTTTGACAATCAAAGAAAAATACAACTTGAACATTCGAATGAACAAAAGTTTTTTCAATCCTAGCCATGCTTTGGCAAGGGAGCAGTGATCGCATTGGGAGTCTCGGGCGCTTCGAACTCGACCTCCTTTGCATCGATTAGGTCCTGAACCTTGTTCCTCAAAGTCCTACAATCATCTGTAGCATGCCCCGGGCTATCAGAATGATAAGCGCAACGGGCGTTGGGGTTATACCTTGAAGGTGTCTTGTTGGGATTCTTAGGAGGGTCCCTTAGAGCTACCAGATTGGTCTCCAGCAACTGTGGTAATATCTGGGACAAGGTCATGCTGAGGGGAGTGAACTGCCTTCTAGGTCTCTCTTCTCTTTGTTGATTGTGACGCTGAGGAGCACCAGCAGGCTTTGAAATGACCACCGCGTTGACAGCTTGGCGGTGTTCAGATTTGTTTGGTCTCCTTGAGCCATAGACAGCACTGGATTCTTTCTTGAATGGTTTTTTCTCAGTGCTCGAGGAATCACCTTTCTGTATTTTCCCAGACTTGATACCAGCTTCTATTCTCTCCCCAGTTAAGATAAGATCCGTAAACCCAGCAGAAGAATTCCCAATCAGATGGTTGAAGAACGGACCAGACAGGGTCCCCAGGAACATATCAACAAGCTCACGGTCCGTCAAAGGTGGCTGCACCCTTCCAGCCAGGTCTCTCCACTTTTGGGCATATTCCTTAAATCCTTCACCCGTCCCTAGTGACATACCCTGGAGTTGGGTACGCATAGGAGCAAGGTCGGAATTTTACTGATACTGCTTATAAAACGCAGTAGCCAAGTCCTCCTAGTTATGAATACTGGCTCTATCCAGCTGATAGAACCATTCGAGTTGAGTCCCTGAAAGACTATCCTGGAAGAAATGGATCCATAAATTCTTGTCCGCAGTGTAAGGTTGGATCTTCCATACATATGATCTGAGATGTAGCTTGGGACAGGAAGCCCCGTCATATTTTGCAAAACCAGGTACCTTGAATTTATGGGGAATCACCACCCCAGAGGACAGACCTAGATCTTCGAAGTCCAGACTGAGCACCTTCTGTATCTCCATAGCGCTTAACCGGTCTTCCAGCTGCTTGTACTTATCCTCAGCAGGAGGATACTGTTCATCATTATAATCCGTCTCGTTGTCGGAGACCACGGGACTAGGAACCCTTCTCTCATGGGGACTGTCTTTGCCTACATATGAGGTAGTCAACTCAACCTCATTCTGTAGTCCATTCCCAAATCTGTGTCTAGTGTTGAACAAAACAGTCCTCTTCTTCTTCTTCTTCCTCTCTTTTAGAATCAGAGTTTTCAAGTCCTGTTGACCCTGGGCTAGGCTCATAACCAACTCCTGGAACTGGGCATTCTGGGCCTGGAGGGCCTTGATAGCTTGTTCAGTGGGAGGTTCGCTAGACATGATGATTGCTTAAATAAACAGCGAAGAAGATAAGTGACCTGTAAAAAGGGTACGTGTAATGCAATGATATGTATGTATGCAATGTTTTCAAGGATCTCGCGGGGTAAACAAGAAAATTGTTAGAATTTGAATTTGGTAGCTTGATTGAAGGAACTTCATGTTGCTGAGAGTCCTTCTTCAAGAGTCAAGGCTCACCATATCGAGTGGGTCATAGCCCCTGACTCAAGTCATCATGTTTTTTGATCTCCACACAACTTTGGCTAGAGGAAAATAAATCCCCTTTGCCCCTTGCTAGACATTTGGTTCATCATGACCTGCATCACAAACCCTTGAGATCCTTGAAATGGGTTAGTCCTTATGCAGGATGTATGCAATGGTATGATGGTATGATGTCATGCTATGCGTGAAGTGATGTAAGTAAACCCTGTTATAAGCCCAGATTAAGGACTGTAAACAAAACCTGCAAGGAACTCATGTTGTCAGATAACAAGAATGAGCAAGTAGTTCAAGTTTGAAGGCACACAAGTCACACAAAAGTGCCCTTAGATTTCAGGCCGGCATGAAGTTTAGGTACTACCCTCTTTCAGTTTAAGTTGGTTAAGACCTGTCCTAGAAAATAGTAACCGGGTTCTAGAGGATCTCAATATCACTGACTACCCTCAATCGGTCATAACTCCAGCTTCGCAACCTTTTCTTGTGGCCGGAACCATCGTGAGAGTTTAGCCTCAATGAGTGTAGCATACTGCTACTATTCTATGGCCAAGTTGGGTCAATTTAGGGTTCTAAGGTCGGTTGATGCTTAATGACTCCTCAAAAGACCCATATTCTCCTCGTTCCAACACAAGGGATATCGGTACATACCAAGGTGTCACACCAATGTAGCAACTGCTTCACCCGTGTCGGTCTATGCCGGACAGGTCCCTCACAGCTTATGCTACCTAAAGGTTATTCCCTAGATCCGGGTTAGGATCTATGAAACTCCAATACAAGCCCACAATATTAAAGCAAACAAGGCATACAATTGAAAACATAAGAGTGGTCTAATCCTAAGGTACACCTCACTTATCAGTTTCCCCAGCAGAGTCGCCAGTTCTGTGATCGGTGGAAATAGAACTGACTGTTTTAAAGTTGGTTCGCGAAATGTCGCGGTAAGCAAGAGTCGCCACCGTCTTTTATGTTCTCCAACAAGGAAAGGACAAAAGTACAGCAAAATTCCTTTTCGAGATGTTTCTCGGTTCGGGAGGTAGATTATAGAAAGGGAAGGTGTTAGCACCCTTTCTATCTGTGGTTATCCACGGGCTCTTAGGTACTTACTCACTATGTTTTCAAAAATTGTTTGTTTTTCAAGTGTTTGTGGGTTTTGAAAAAGTTTAGTTTGAAAACTTCTAAGTAACTCTTGTATCAGTCCTCAAGAGTGTATGAAGTATTTGTTTGAAAACTTTTTGAAAGTGTGAGTGCAAAAAGTTGTTTTTGTTTTTTTTGAAAGAGCAAGTACCCAGGAGAAATCTACCTACTCTAAGGAATTAGGCTGTGTAAGAATCCTTTAGACAGTACTATCCCACTATTGAGAAGTAGGTAGCACCGTCGTTGGAGTTATTCGGGTCAATTCAATTATAGGGACATGTGTGGTCACCAAAGCAATAGTAGGACGCCTTAGCGGTAACCCTAATGTCCTAGATCCTTTTTTATCCGAGGCAACCGTTTCGAGGCAACTGGATCTTTAGACAGGAGGGCGACCTCTAAAACACCCTATACTTGATGACCACCTCGAGGCAACCAAGTGAGGCGTACCCTAGGAGTGGCATGTGCATGTGTGTCAGGTTTCAGTGTTTAAATTATCTTTGAACATGCATCATTGTGAGCTACGGGTTGATTTTATTTTTCATACAAGTCTTGTCATGCATAATTAACAGTTTAATAATTGTGCGGAAAGTAAATTGCGGAAAATTGAATCTACGCTATTACAAGGCGTCGGGTATTTACATCGCCAAAAACATAACCCTTAAAAATAAATTGCGGAAAGTAAATAAAGCGATAAAAGAGGTCCTAATTATCTATTACATCCTCAAAGCAGATACAATAATATGATCAAAATAATAAAGTGCGCGCGAAAGAATTTAATCCGGACGTCCTTAGGGTTTTGACCCTTTTTGAGAAAAAAGAATTGAATTTGGTCTTTTTTTTGCATTTAATTAAATATTAAACCTAATAACTAATTAATTAATTAATTAAAAGAAAAAGCATTTTTGTGTTTTTTATGTTTTTTATGTTTTAAATAAAAATAAAAGAAAAGGTCAAAAGTTAGTAAAAAAAAAACCCTAAGTCTAATTTATTTTATTTATTGTAAAAGAAAATTAAAATTAAACTTAATTAAACTAAATTAATTCATGTTAGCGTTTAATTACAAAATAATAATTAATAGTGAAAATAATGATAATAAATAATATTTACGTTTTTTAATTGTCTGAATTTATTATGAAAATAATTATTTGTGAATTAATTAGATAATAATAATTATTATTATTAAAAGAAAATAAAAAGAAAGAAAATAAGGAAAATAATAAACCAGGGGGGTATGCTGGGCCTTTTGGAGGTTAGAAAGCAATTCTGAAGCCCATTAAGCTTCCAGGCCTGTTTGACTTCTGGGATTGTCTGCACGTTGCTTTGACTGGGAGTATGGTGTTCAACACCTTATGGCCATTAGATCAATGCTTGAGGACACATGGCGTATTGCTGATGGAAGTTCATTGTGGGACGCTTTGGATAGCCTGCATAGGAACATGTTATGAAAAAATAGAAACAAAGGTTTGGGGGACCTGGGAATCGAACCCATGTCCCAATGGTTACCAGACAGCACACTAACCACTACTCCACTCGCCTGCGTTTGTTATTATGATGAGAGACAAATATAATATATAAAAAATAGCAATTATACTGGAAACACAAAATCACGCGCGTTATTTTGAACTATCCACTCAGAGATCAGCACGTCATCGTCTTCCCCAGATTCCCTGTAAAAACAAAGTTAAATAGCGGGGGTTTTTAACGCCCACAAACTGCAAAAAGGAAAAATAGCGAATAGGTTTATGCTCTATATAAATATGGCGCGATGGTTGGGTTAAATTTGTCTAAATCTCCTGAGTTCAACCATAGGTCTTATGAAGCTTGATTTTTCCTATACTGAAAAGCCCCAATTTGGAAGCTTGGAAAACCTAGAATTCGTCAATGGTGATTTGTGATTCATGGCGTTTCAGTCCAATTAATCTGCACCATTAGCTTCCTAATGATTCATACAATACAAAACAAACAACAAATCATGTTAAATGCACATGAATAATGAGATGCGATTCTGAAAAAAATTGTTCAAACCGTGAAACTGTTTGGAATGATTTCTTGAGCTATGAAGCTTGGTTTTGATTGCAAATCGTCCAGGAAACTCCCAGCAATGTATTAGGATCAAGAAAACGCTTTGAATCACGTTGGAATGTGGAATTCAGTGTTGAGTTTTCTTTGATTTTTTTCAATGTTCTTATGGCTTTTCTGCAGCAATTCTTACGTGTCCATGAATAGGGTTAGGTTCTGTATATATAATGGAAGGGATTTAGGTTAAAATCTTGCCAAGAAATCCATTGAATTATGGTTTGTATATCACATCTTTTTGCATCTTTTTGATTGACAAAACTTGCTAATTTTGGAGATTTTGGTCCCCTTGATTGATACACGAAATCTCCAACATATGTTGACCACTTTTGCTTCACAAAAAGATTGAGAAATCATATCTTGATATTTTCCTACAATTAAATGAATTAATATTGATTAAAAATTCAATTAATTAATAAAAAATAAGAAAATAAATCAATTTAATCTAAATGGGTCGTTCATTGGCCTTGGACAAAGTTTCAAGAAGGAATTTGAGGCCCATTAGCCAAAACAAAGTGTTTTGAGCAAAGTTGACTTTTGCAAATTCACAAAAATTTCCCAACTTCTCCAATGCATATCTTGCTCAATTTTGATCATATGAACATGTTCTTGGACATTTTGGAAAGGTCTTGAAGTCCTCTAACCAATGCCTTTGGTCCAATGTCATTTGGATTTACCAATCTCAAGTTATGGTCTTTGACTTAAAGTGCATTTTTGTTGACTTTTGAAATTGACCTATATTGTAGGAATTGATAACTTTTTGTGAGAGCATTTCTTGAACTTGAAGTGTGAAGATGAGTTGTAGAAAATTCCATCCCCTTCAAAATGAGCATTGGATGGGATTTTTATGATGAACCATGAAAAAGTTATGCTCTGGTCAAGATACAGTTGACTTTTCTACTGTCCAAAAATAGTAACTTTTGCATCCTGATGATTTTTGAGCCATGCTTGGGGAATCATGATCAAGACTTGATCAAATGATGATTGTGAGCTCAAAATAAGATGTTAACCAAAATTTTTGACTTTTGACTGTAAAATGACCATTTTACTCCTGCAGTTGACTGTAGAGCAAATAGGGCTTTTGACTGTGCAAATTGACATTGTGAGTCTTGAAACTTGATATGTAGATGCTTGAGAATATGTATAGGCCTATGAGACTTTATTGAGCCATTGAAAATCCCAAATTCATTGAAGGAACCAAAACCCTAATTTCAGCTAGCTTATGAGGCATTTGGACTGTGCAACCCTTGAGAAGTCTTGAACCATTTGAAGATGATTCTTGATAAATCATGAAGACTATGGGAGGGAAAATTTTGGGGTACAACAGTTACCCCTGTTCAATCTTCTTAGACCTGAGGATGTAGATTGGCTTGTGTGCCTTTCGTGATCCGAAGGTGGAAGATGATTGAACACTAGAGTGCCCAGAAATTCGCACTCGCATAGTGTAATATCAGCAATGTGATGTCGGGAATGGGCTTACAGATTCCATTTGGAGATATGATGGATAGGAGGATGGGCTTATAGATGCCATCTGGAGATGTGACAGAATCTTGTCGAGAATGGGCTTATAGATGCCATTTGGAAATGTAATGGATAGTTGTGGAGATGGGCTTAAAGATGCCCCGGGCTTAAAGATGCCTCAAAGTCCAACAATCATCTGTAGCATGCCCCGGGCTCTCAGAATGATAAGCGCAGCGGGCGTTGGGGTTATACCTTGAAGGTGTCTTGTTGGGATTCTTAGGAGGGTCCCTTAGAGCTACCAGATTGGTCTCCAGCAACTGTGGCAATATCTGGGACAAGGTCATGCTGAGGGGAGTGAAATGCCTTCTAGGTCTCGTTTCGCTTTGTTGATTGTGACGATAAGGAGCACCAGCAAGCTTTGAAATGACCACCGCGTTGACAGCTTGGCGGTGTTCAGATTTGTTTGGTCTCCTTGAGCCATAGACAAGACTGGATTCTTTCTTGAGTGGTTTTTTCTCAGTGCTCGAGGAATCACCCTTCTGTATTTTCCCAGACTTGATACCAACTTCTATTCTCTCCCCAGTCAAGATAAGATCCATAAACCCAGCAGAAGAATTCCCAATCAGATGGTTGAAGAACGGACCAGACAGGGTCCCCAGGAACATATCAACAAGCTCACGGTCCGTCAAAGGTGGCTGCACCCTTCCAGCCAGGTCTCTCCACTTTTGGGCATATTCCTTAAATCCTTCACCCGTCCCTAGTGACATACCCTGGAGTTGGGTACGCGTAGGAGCGAGGTCGGAATTGTACTGATACTGCTTATAAAACGCAGTAGCCAAGTCCTCCTAGTTACGAATACTGGCTCCATCCAGCTGATAGAACCATTCGAGTTGAGTCCCTGAAAGACTATCCTGGAAGAAATGGATCCATAAATTCTTGTCCGCAGTGTAAGGTTGGATCTTCCTTACATATGATCTGAGATGCAGCTTGGGACAGGAAGCCCCGTCATATTTTGCAAAAGCAGGTGCCTTGAATTTATGGGGAATCACCACCCCAGAGGACAGACCTAGATCTTCGAAGTCCAGACCGGGCACCTTCTGTATCTCCATAGCGCTTAACCGGTCTTCCAGCTGCTTGTACTTATCCTCAGCAGGAGTATACTGTTCATCATTATAATCCGTCTCGTTGTCGGAGACCACGGGACTATGAACCCTTCTCTCTTGGGGACTGTCTTTGCCTACAGATGAGGTAGTCAGCTCAGCCTCATTCTGTAGTCCATTCCCAAATTTGCGTCTAGTGTTGAACAAAACAGTCCTCTTCTTCTTCTTCTTCCTCTCTTTTAGAATCAGAGTTTTCAAGTCCTGTTGACCCTGGCCTAGGCTCATAACCAACTCCTGGAACTGGGCATTCTGGGCCTGGAGGGCCTTGATAGCTTGTTCAGTGGGAGGTTCGCTAGACATGATGATTGCTTAAATAAACAGCGAAGAAGATAAGTGACCTGTAAAAAGGGTACGTGTAATGCAATGATATGTATGTATGTAATGTTTTCAAGGATCTCGCGGGGTAAACAAGAAAATTGTTAGAATTCGAATTTGGTAGCTTGATTGAAGGAACTTCATGTTGCTGAGAGTCCTTCTTCAAGAGTCAAGGCTCACCATATCGAGTGGGTCATAGCCCCTGAATCAAGTCATCATGTTTTTTGATCTCCACACAACTTTGGCTAGAGGAAAATAAATCCCCTTTGCCCCTTGCTAGAGATTTGGTTCATCATGACCTGCATCACAAACCCTTGAGATCCTTGAAATGGGTTAGTCCTTATGCAGGATGTTTGCAATGGTTTGATGGTATGATGTCATGCTATGCGTGGAGTGATGTAAGTAAACCTTGTTATAAGCCTAGATTAAGGACTGTAAACAAAACCTGCAAGGAACTCATGTTGTCAGATAACAAGAATGAGCAAGTAGTTCAAGTTTGAAGGCACACAAGTCACACAAAAGTGCCCTTAGATTTCAGGTCGGCATGAAGTTTAGGTACTACCCTCTTTCAGTTTCTGTTGGTTAAGACCTGTCCTAGAAAATAGTAACCGGGTTCTAGAGGATCTCAATATCCCTGACTACCCTCAATCGGTCATAACTCCAGCTTCGCAACCTTTTCTTGCGGCCGGAACCATCGCGAGAGTTTAGCCTCAATGAGTGTAGCATACTGCTACTGTTCTATGGCCAAGTTGGGTCAATTTAGGGTTCTAAGGTCGGTTGATGCTTAATGACTCCTCAGAAGACCCATATTCTCCTTGTTCCAACACAAGGGATATCGGTACAGACCAAGGTGTCACACCAATGTAGCTACTGCTTCACCCGTGTCGGTCTACGCCGGACAGGTCCCTCACAGCTTATGCTACCTAAAGGGTATTCCCCAGATCCGGGTTAGGATGTATGAAACTCCAATACAAGCCCACAATATTAAAGCAAACAAGGCATACAATTGAAAACATAAGAGTGGTCTAATCCTAAGGTACACCTCACTTATCAGTTTCCCCAGCAGAGTCGTCAGTTCTGTGATCGGTGGAAATAGAACTGACTGTTTTAAAGCTGGTTCGTGAAATGTCGCGGTAAGCAAGAGTCGCCACCGTCTTTTATGTTCTCCAACAAGGAAAGGACAAAAGCACAGCGAAATTCCTTTTCGAGATGTTTCTCGGTTCGGGAGGTAGATTATAGAAAGGGAAGGTGTTAGCACCCTTTCTATCAGTGGTTATCCACGGGCTCTTAGGTACTTGCTCACTATGTTTTCAAAAATTGTTTTCTTTTCAAGTGTTTGTGGGTTTTGAAAAAGTTTAGTTTGAAAACTTCTAAGTAACTCTTGTATCAGTCCTCAAGAGTGTATGAAGTATTTGTTTGAAAACTTTTTGAAAGTGAGAGTGCGAAGAACAAAACTGAAAGTGGTTAAAGAATCAAATCAAATTTCATCAAATTTCAAGATTTGATACAAACTTGTTGACCTAATTCAATCTACTATAAGGTCATAACAATTCCAGATCAAATAAAACAAGGGTTGATCGCGTGAAACAGCAAGAACAAAACTGAAACTTTGGACAAAAAGTGTGAGATCGAAATCCATCTTAGAGCCGTCCTCAAGGAGTTTCAAGGCTAGCAATACATTCTTGGACATCTCAGGAAGCTTCTCCAATCAAGTGCACGCCTCTACGTGTCCAGAATTACTACCTATCACTCTCACGGTTTATAAAATTATTCAAATTCGATTACTGTAATTCTTGCATCTTTAGCATGTTTAAGTTACATATTTGTGTTCATCATCATGTTTGCAATGTTTCTGGATAGTTTGATTTAAGTTACAGTGCAGGAACAAGCTTTCGCCATTGTTAGGGTTTCGTGCTCCAATTTGGGGTTTTGTGATTTAAGCAAAATTAGGCCTGATAATGGGTACCATGATGATCAGAGCTTCAAACCTAGTTGATTCATGGTCCCCAAATGAATTTATATTGTGTGTGCTTGATTATTGAAAAATACAGCTTTACAGTTACAACAAAACTAATGTAGGTAAAAGTCTCCTATCTAAAATGACAGACAGGGAAGAAGATAACAGCGTGTCACAACCTGACTGGCTGGTTTGAATTCTGGCCCTTTTTTAGCATAATCATTATTTTACACTTTTTGTTCTATCTTTTGATTATATTGTGATACGGTGGCAGAACCGACTGTTTGAAAATGCTCGTTTGCATTTTGCGTTTTTTGTTTGCAAAATGTCGCGGTAAGCAAAAGTCGTCACCGACTTTTATTTCATCCAAACGGGAAGGAATAAAGTACAGAAAAAAATCCTTTTTCGAGATATTCTGAGTACGGGGGTAGATTATAGAAAGGGAAGGTGTTAGCACCCTTTCTATCCATGGTTTTCCATGGGCTCTTAGGTACTTGCTCATCTTATTAAAATTGCTTGTGTATGTGCTTTGTTTTGAAAAAGTTTGACTTCGTGATAACCCTTGTATTAGTCCTCAAAGGTGTGATGAAGTTGTTTTAGAAAATTGTTTTGAAATATGTAAGTGTGAAAAGCTTTGACATGAGCAAGTACCTACTAGCATCTATCTACTCGAAAAAAGATTGTTTCTATTCTTGTTCCTTTAGACAGCGCTATCCTACTATTGAGAAATAGGTACCACCGTTGTTGGAGTTGTAAGGGTCAATTCGAAAGGGACGTACGATCACTAAAGCAATGTTGGGACACCTTAGTAGTAACCCTAGAGTCTTAAGATCATATTTGAGGCAACATTTCTGAGGCAACATTTGATCTTTTTAGACAGGAGGGAAACCACTAAGACACCATATACTTAATGACCATTTTACCGAAGGCAACCGAAGCGAGAATATACCCTAGGAGTGATATGTGCGAGTGATCTGTTTCAGTTATTTATCTTTGCACATTAGGGTTTTCTAACTGGATTAATTTGTCATGCATTCTTGCCATACAATCCTATTAGCATACATCTAAACAGTCAAATATTTGTGAGAATTAAAATGCGAGAAAGTAAATCTACACTATTACAAGGCTTCGGGGAGGGGATTAATTTACATAGCCAAAAAACCCGCAAAAGACGATAAATAAAAAGGTCATAAATTAAACTATTACAAACCATGAACAGTTACAACAATATCGTAAAAATAATAACGCGCGTTGAATCGAATACGAAGCGACCATGGTTTTGACCCTTGCCTAAACCTAATTGCGATTGAATAAAAAAAAGGTTTTGGTCATGTTTTGTTATTTAAGGAAATTGAGAAATTATTAAATTAACAATAAAATCCTAATTCTAATTAATTTAATTAAGAAAAATAAATTAATTTATTCTAAAACCTATTTTTGTATTTTATTTATTTGAGACAAAGGGAAAAATTACATCGAAAGTTTAACCTAATTTCTAGTTGATTTTATTTTTGAAAACAAATTATAATTTTTCCTAATTTAAACTAAATTAAATTAATTTTGATAAAGAAATAAAAACTAATCCTAATTTTGTGAGATATTGATTTTAATATTTTTTATGAAAAAAAAGATTAATTTGTTAATTGAAGAAATATTAAAGGAATTAAATAAATCAAAGAAAAGGAAATAAGAAAAGAAATAAATGGGCCTGGGTTCACTGCTGAAAGAGGGGGTGAAAACTGAATTCCTGGGCCCAAAAAGGCTAAGGCCTGTTTGACTTTGCCCTAATCCAGTATGCATGCTTGACTCGGGCGCATGGTGGTCCTTCCAAGGTGTCATATTGATCTGGGGACATTGATGGATCAGGGGGCCAGATCTTGATGGTGCACGGTGGACGTTGGAGGTTGTGACGCACTTGAATTTCTGAAACAAAATAGCATGAACAAAGTTTGGGACCTGGGGATCGAACCCAGGTCCTTATGCATATTTCCACCCCCACGCTAGCATCTGAGCTACGTGCTTCTGTTGTATATATAATAATAATACACAATATATCAAACACTATGGTTAAAGAAGAAAAACGCGCGAAATTTCAAACTGCCCACCCAGGGGGTGCCACGCCTCCATTTTCTTCCTCCCAACTGTTGCTTTAGGTAAACAGACTTTTACCTACAGACACTGGTCGTAGGTATATCACTATCCATCTCCAAAATCGCATGAGTTCAAGATAAATGGCCATGGCTGGTACCATTCTACTCGTTTCAACCTCATGAGTCTCCTGGTACCAAAATCATTACCTAATTTTGCCTATCCTGCAAAGCCCTAATCAAGAACATAAAACCCTAGCTATGGCAACTTCATGTACAAGCGTTAGAAATACAATTAAATGGTATCAAAAGCTTGCAAACTCAAAGACAAACACGAATATATCATTAAAATATGCAATGGATGAGTGAATCAATGAAACTGAATTTGAATTTGGAAGCATGTCGTGATACCTATATCTTGCAATTTCAGGCGTGAAAAGGCTTGAATCTGATTGGAAAATGTTCCTGGAACGTCCTGCAACCTCTTAGCAATGTGAGAAAGGCACGACCCGGTCTCTAATATGGAAATTGGATTACCACTTTTCTTGAATTTTTTTTAGTTTTGTTTTCTCTTTGCACGGCTGCTTCTCACCTCTATATGCCTTGGCTTGCTTCTGTATATGTAGCAAACTTATTAGGTTAACAAAAACAATCTCAATCTTGCTCGTCATGGAGATTTGATTTGCTCTTTCAATGCATATGATTCCCTTCCAATTTTTGCTTAAATCCAATCTTTTTCAAACCAAATTGCCTTTGCACGAGTTGATCTTCAATTGATAGCATATGAGATCTTTTTTCAATGCACAAATCATCCCTAAAATACAATATATGATTTATTAGGATTTATTTGATTTTATTTGAATTTTAAATGAATAAAAATCAAAATAAATTAAATAAATAAATAAATAAAGCATGGAGGGTCCCATAGGTCGTGGACTATGTTAGGAATGAGATACAAGCATAAAAAGTTGGTGCCATTTAGCAAAAGATGCAAATTTGAGCATGTTTGACTTTTGGCAATTTTGCAAAAAGGGTCAACTTGGCCAATGCATAACTCTCTCAATTTTGACCCTAGAGAGGTGTTCTTGAACTTTTTAGAAAGCTTAGGGTGTCCTATAAACAACCCTTTTTTCATCTCAATTGGATCTTCCATGTTCATGTATGAAGCTTTGACCCAAAAGGTGTTTTTGTTGACTTTTCAAAATGACCTATAATGTCAAAATTCATATCTTTTTGTGAGTGCATATTCTGAATTTGGGAGATGAAGATGAATTGTAGGGAATTGCATACTCTTCAAAATGAGCTTTGGATGAGTCATTTCTGACAAAGTATGAGAAAGTTATGCTTGGTCAAAGTTGAGTTGACTTTTCCTACAAAACCCTAATTTAGCAACTTTTGGGTTTTGATGAATTATGAGCAATCCTTGATGAATCATGATCAACCCTTGACCAAATAATGAATTATACTTCAAAATGAGGATGTTGACAAAAAATCTTGAAGTTTGACTGTATGTGGGCCACAGTGGACTTTTGATCTAGCACAATCGATTTTCAAGCTTTTGAGCAATTGACTGAGCCAACCTCCTCTGCAAGGCTTGAAACTTGACATGGATGATCTTGAGAAATATTAGGACAACGGTGAGCATTTGGTATCCTTTGGACTCACGTATTTTGATGAAAAATGAAACCCTAATTTGAGGTAGACTGCCTTAGGAGAGAGTTTGTCTGGTCAACTCTTGAACTTCCTTGAGAAATTTGGGGACCTCGCTTGCCATGTGTTGAGAAATATGGGAGGGAAAATTTTGGGGTACAACATCTGCCCCTATACAATCTTATTAAACCTGAGGATGTAGATTGGCTTGTCTGTCTTTCGTGATCTGAAGGTGGAAGATGATTGAACACTAGAGTGCCCAGAAATTTGCACTCATATGAAGTGACACTTGATTTGCGATATCGGGAATAGGCTTGTAGATGCCACTTGGAAGTTGCTAGAGAAATGTCAGAGATGGGTTTAAAGATGCCATCCGAGGAGGTGTCGATCGCATAAGAGATTCCTTTGCGAGAACTCGTATACCTGTTGTTGAGGAGAATCTCGTTGAGGAATGCTGGTCTCTGTCTTGGGAGAAATAGAGTTTTAGGAGCTTCAGTTGTCTGTTGCTCTATTGGGGAATAATTCGAGTTTGGGGAAGCGGAAGTAAACTGTGTGTTTGGTCAGGGTACATGTTGTACCGCGACTTACTGGGGAAATGTGAAATCAACTGTGTTTGATTAGGTCTCGGTCTTACAGCATTATGGATTGTTGTCTGGGGGTAAGGGAGGCCGAACCCGGATAGTAAGGTTAGGAGAAGGAACCTGGATAGTAGGGTTGCTTCGAGATGAAAGCCTGGGTAGTAGGGCTGTGAGAAGGAACCTGGATAGCAGGGTTACTTCGATATGAAAGCCTGGATAGTAGAGCTATGAGATGGAACCTGGATAGTAGGGTTACTTCGATATAAAAGCCTGGGTGGTAGGGCTACGAGAAGGAACCTGGATAGTAGGGTTACTTCGATATAAAAGCCTGGGTGGTAGGGCTGCGAGAAGGAACCTGGATAGTAGGATTGCTTCGAGATAAAAGTCTGGGTGGTAGGGCTACTGAGAAGGAACCTGGATAGTAGGGTTACATCGATCTGAAAACCTGGGTGGTAGGGCTGCAAGAAGGAACCGGGATAGTAGGGTTACTTAGATATGAAAGTCTGGGTAGTAGGGTTTCCATGGGGACCTGCAGAAGGTTGCATTCGTTGCACCGATGATTACTCTGTTTAGCTTCGAGTGTTGATCATGGACCTGTTGGAAATTGTTGATAGTAATTGTCTTTCCTTAAAGAAATACATGGTTAATTATATGCGATGTATGAGATGCATTATATGATGACGTTCTCAAAATAAATGAGACTATGTTATATGTAACGTATACACGTGTCATGATGTATGAGCATTAAATACTGACATGATAATCTAAATATGGGAAAATAAATCCCTGATTGTTGTTTGGAGAGTATGAGAAATGGTATTCTCGACTGCTGTAATAACCACAGTTCCTCTGCTTATGTTGTGGATGATGAACAGGGATGACTAGCTGGAGATTTGCCCCTTGGCTGGTAAATATTCTTCCGGATGAGACTCTGCTTGAGGATAACCCTGCGGGGAATAACTTCGTTGGGGAAAAGATACTTTGTTGATGGATCGCTCATTTGAATAAATAAACTCAACTGGGGATGAATTTCCGTTGCTGGTGATAATGAATTCTGTTGGGGATTGAATTTCTGTTTGCGAGAGAAATAAACTTTGCTTGGGGAAAAACTTGCTGATTCGCCCGCGATTGTGAATCTCAATGGGGGAGAGTCGTGTCCTGTTTGGGAAAACTTAACATTACCGTTCTTGGATACATTTTGCTTTGTGGGTAGTGTATGTACCATTACTCATGTTCTCAAGCGGACCCTACCTTGGTACCTGATGGTTAAAGTAACTGTAAGGTTTGGACATTTCTTGTTTTCCCTGCTCCTGGAATTACGAGTAATTGTCTTTTGTTTTTCATGTAAGTATTTATGAGAAACAATTATTGTCAAATGCATATATCAAAAAAATGAACCCTTGGACGTTCTACTAAGACAAAACAGGAAAAAGAAAAATAAATCAAAGTTTTGTGAAAATGACTTGTATTGATTTTGAAGTTGGCCTGTAATAGGCGCTTTTGTACAAGGAGGCTGACGCTCTAGTAAGAGAACGCCGCCGAAAGATAGAAATTACAATTTGTGTTTAAAAAGAAAAACAGATATGTGAAACAATCCCATTGGGTTCCAATTCTGCTATTGCCTTTATATCTTCAAACATCTCATCGCTTTGCTGCTTGGTCGAAGGTAGATCAGATTGATTGGCGCCGTTCGAGCTTGATAGTTGATACCGAGGTCAGGTTGCAAGATGATCCAATGAGACATAGTGTTACACTTCAGTCCCTAATTTTTTTCCTGGACCTCCCTTTCGGGTTTTCAGTCCACCGGGATACCCTTTTTTGCCCAAGTTGCCTTTTCAGGTTTTCGACTTGTCAGGTGTACATTTTTTTCATTTTCATCCCTTACTTTTTCCCGAACCCTTTTGATTTGCCGGGAAGCCCTTATTTCTGCCTAGGCCAGTCAACCTAGCGGGTCTTTGATTATGCGTAGTATCTTTTCACTATGTCTGCATTGACGGGGTGAGGAAGGTCGTCACCATCCATGGTGGTTAGAATCATAGCTCCTCCCTAGAAAATGTTCTTAACCACAAATAGCCCTTCGTATGTGGGGGTCCATTTGCCCCTGGGATCACCTTGCGGTAGTATGATGCGCTTGATCACTATATCCCCAACTTGATATTCCTGACGTCTGACCTTTTTGTTAAAAGCATTGATCATTCGCTTTTGATACGTCTGACCATGACAGATAGCAGTAAGTCTCTTTTCATCAATTAGATTCAGTTGATCAAGTCATGTTTGGATCCAGTCGTCTTCGTTCAAACCCGCATCCTTCATAATCCTGAGAGAGGGTATCTGAACCTCGATGGGTAGGACTGCCTCCATACCAGAGAGTAGGGTGTTTCCCCTGTTGATGTTTGCGCTGAGGTACGGTACCCATGAAGAGCAAATGGTAACATCTCGTGCCAGTCTTTGTATGTCACCGTCATCTTCTGCACAATCTTCTTGGTGTTCTTATTAGTTGCTTCAACAGCCCCATTTATCTTCGATCGGTAGGGAGAAGAGTTGTGATGCTGTATCTTGAACTGTTTGCAGAGCTTGGTGATCATTGCGTTATTGAGATTTGTACCATTGTCAGTAATGATCCTCTCGGGAACACCGTATCGGCAGATCAGATTATGCCAGATGAACCGTGCCATGACGTTCTTGGTTATTGTAGCAAAGGAAGCTGCCTCAACCCACTTTGTAAAGTAATCAATGGCTACCAGAATGAAACGATGTCTGTTAGACGCGGTGGGCCTGATCTCGCTGATCATGTCGATGCCCCACATTGCAAATGGCCAAGGAGCTGTTAAAATATTCAGAGGAACCGGAGGTACATGCACTTTATCCGCATAGACTTAGCGCTTATGACAGGTTCGAGAGTGCTGATAACAATCGACTTCCATGGTGGACCAGTAATATCCTACCCGTAGGATTTTCTTTGCCATGGTGTGTCCGCTTGAATGGGTTCCGAAAGTGCCTTCATGTAATTCTGTCATGATCCTTTCTGCCTCGCTCTTGTCTATGCACCGCAGCAAGGTTGAATCATGATTACGCTTATAGAGGATCCCATTACTGATGAAGAACTTCACAGCGAACCTCCTCAGAAACTTTTTATCATTAACAGATTCCCCCTCGGAGTATTCTTGCGCCTTAAGATACCTCTTTACCTCGTGAAGCCAGGGTTTATCTGCTACCTCCTCCGTCTCAATGTCACAGCAATGTGCGGGTTCGTCCAACCTTTCAATGGTAATCTGGGGAGCTTCATTGTCCCACCTCACTTTGAACATAGAACACATGGTAGCTAGGGTGTCCTCTAACTGGTTCTCTTCTCTGGGGAAATGTTCAAAGGTTATCTCCTCAAAGTGTGGGAGCAACGTCAGTACATACTCTTTGTAAGGAATAAGATTCAGGTGCTTCGTATCCCACTCACCTTTGATCTGACTTATCACCAGGGCGGAATCTCCGAATACACTCAAGAACTTAATCCTTAGGTCAATAGAAGCTCGGAGCCCCATGATGCACGCTTCATACTCCGCCATATTGTTGGTGCAGTTAAAACATAGTCGGGCAGTGAACGGAGTATGACAGCCCTCGGGAGAGATAATTACAGCGCCGATGCCATTACCCAATGCGTTCGAGGCTCCATCAAAATACATAGACCATCGGGATCCCTCCTCGGGTCCTTCTTTCGGTCCAGGTTCTTCGCAATCGGTCACCAACATGATGTTTTCATCCGGGAACTCGAAATTCATGGACTGGTAGTCATCCATGGCCTGATGCGCCAAATGATCTGCCAATACACTCCCCTTGATTGCTTTTTGGGTTGTGTATTGATGTCGTATTCGGTCAAGATCATCTGCCATCTTGCTATCCTTCCGGAGAGAGCGGGCTTCTCGAAAATATACTTGATTGGATCCATCTTTGATATCAACAAGGTGGTGTAAGCCAGCATATACTTCTCAGTCGGCGAGCAACCCATGCCAAAGCGCAGAAAGTTTTCTCGAGCAATGAGTATCGGGTCTCACAGTCGGTAAACTTTTTGCTAAGGTAATAAATGGTGTGCTCTTTTCGACCAGACTCGTCATGCCGCCCCAGCACACACCCCATTGAATTGTCTAGCACTGTCAAGTATAATATCAAAGGTATTCCTTCAACTGGAGGCATAAGAACTGGTGGTTCTTGAAGGTATTCCTTGATCCTTTCAAAAGCGGTTTGTCATTCATCATTTCACTTTACCACTTGATCTTTCTTCAGCAGCTTAAAGATTGGCTCACAGGTAGCAGTCAGATGTGAAATGAACCTGGCGATGTAATTCAGACGTCCCAAGAAACCTCTAACTTCTTTTTCTGTGCGGGGTACCGGAATCTCTTGTATGGCTTTCACCTTTGCATGGTCCACCTGAATACCTTTATCACTAACGACGAAACCCAGAAGCTTACAAGACCTTACCCCAAAGGTACACTCGTTTGGATTCAACCTCAACTTGTACGTCTTTAACCTATCAAATAGTTTCTGGAGATGATCGAGATGCTCTTCCTCAGTCTGGGACCTGGCTATCATGTCATCAACATAAACCTCAATCTCGTGGTGAATCATGTCGTGGAACAAAGCGACCATGGCACGCTGATAAGTTGCCCCAACATTCTTCAACCCAAAAGGCATTACCTTGTAACAGAAGGTGCCCCACTATGTAACGAAGGTTGTCTTCTCCATGTCCTCAGGAGCCATCTTGATCTGGTTGTATCCAGAAAAACCATCCATGAAGGAGAAAATCTTGTGATGCGCGGTGTTGTCGACTAGGACATTGATGTGAGGAAGTGGGAAGTCGTCCTTTGGTCTTGCCCTATTCAGATCTCTGTAGTCCACACACATTCGTGCCTTACCATCCTTCTTAGGTACCAGAACGACGTTGGCAACCCACTGTGGGTAAGAAGTGAAGGATAAGAATCTCGCGTCGAACGGCTTAATGACCTCCGCCTTGATTTTCTCTGACATTTCAGGGTGCATACGGTGGACCTTCTGCTTTACCGGAGGGCAGTCCTCTTTGGTCGGCAGGAAATGTACCACAATATCAGTGTCCAGACCAGGCATGTCTTCATAGGACCAGGCAAAGATCTCAACATAGTCGTGTAGCATCTGTATTAACCGTTGTTTGACACTAGGTTCCAGATTCGCACATATTTTAACCTCCTTCTTGTCCTCTTCTGTACCCAAATTTACTGACTCGATTGGCTCTTCATGAGGATGTATGGCCCTTTCTTCCTATTGTAGTAGTCTAGCAAGTTCTCCCAGCACCTCACAATCATCCTCACCTTCATCCTCGGCTTGGTTGATCGGATTTTCGAAGTCATAACTGGAAGTAGCAGAACTGTTATCAATGGGATCCAGAGTGGATATGGATCTGCTGTATGATACGTGATTGTGTGTAAGAGAATAGCTGTTTTGATAAAATGGGAGACAGAAAAGGAAGACAAGGAGCGCAAAATTTGTAATGCAAGAAAACATCCAATGTTTTATTAATGATATATGAAAATGACAAATAATAAGCCTTCACAAGCAAATCCAGGGTGCCTCGGGAAAGGCATCGGGCCGTAAAGTTTTAAATTGTTTATTACAAATCTTAAAACAAAAGTCAATTACTGTGAAATAAAAGAAATAGGTATGAAGTCCTTCGTCGTCCAGTTATTCAATCCACCATGGGTTGTTGGGTAGATCCAACTGTCGATGTCTGACTCTTCTTCACTGTCCTCAATTGCATTAACTCCCTGATTGTTGATGTGTAGAGGAGGTCTTCCAATCTGTGTGTGCCTAACAGCCCTTTGAGCCCCTGTAGTAAAGCCCAAACCAAATTTGTCAGTTTTATGAGTGAAATCAGGGAGCCGACCCCAATTGGTACACCCACCTTCTTTAAAAACAGCCCTGGCATCCTTGAGAGAATCCATCTTCATCGGAGGTTTGTTGCTAGTAACTTCAATTGACGCCAAAGTATGAGGGACCTCTTCGAAGTTCTGTCAAGGAGTTTCTATGAACTCCCCGTCCATCTCCATATAACGGAAGGAATTGAGATGACTCACCATGTACTCTTCTTCACCTCACACTATGACAATTTTCCCCTGCACTGGATACTTCAGCATTTGATGGAGTGTGGCAGTGACTTCCCCAGCCCTATGGATCCAAGGACGACCCAGCAAGCAAGAATACGACGGTCTGATGTCCATTACATAGAAAGTGGATCCAAAGGTTTGAGAACCCACTTTGACAGGGATGTCCACCTCCCCGTGCACCATCCTTTTTGATCCATCAAAAGCCCTGACCACAATGTTACTCAGCTTCAAAGTCAAACCCTCACAGTCCAAACGGTCCAACGCTTTCTTTGGCAGCACGTTCAGCGAAGACCCGGTGTCAACCAGCACATGAGCCATAGTGGTGCCCCTGCATTCAATCGAGACATTCAGAGCATCATTATGATTTCTCCCTTTAGCGGTCAAATTCGCATCTGAAAATCCTAGCCCATTGTCAACAGTCAGGCTAGCCATGCAATCTTTGAACTGATATGCTGAAGTTTCCTGCGGCACATGCGCAGTCTTGAGAAATGCGATCAGAGCCTTTGCATGGGCTTCTGAACACAACAACAGAGATAACATGGAGATATTTGACGGGGTATTCCCCAGCTGTTCGACCACATTGTAGTCGCTTTTCTTGATAATTTTCAGTATTTCCTCTATTTCTTATTTAGAGGCTTCCACCATAATTTTTCTAGGCGCCTCTGTTCAGGCAGGCTCACCTATGATTTCTTTTCCCCGAGTCTCAGATGGCTCGATGATAGGGGTGATAACTGGAGTAGGAACTGGAGCAGTAGTTGATGTACTAGCAGATGGAATAATAACTGGTTTGTGGACAGTCGGAAGGGAAATCTCGGGAGAAAAGAGTCTTCCACTTCTGGTGACTTTACTAGCCCCGACAATATTACTGATATCTGTATCAGCTTCTTCAATCTTCAACTCTTGCTTAATACCATGGTAATACACGTCAGCACCATAGTGCCATGGGACAGCCTTGTCTGAAGTGTATGGGGTGGGACCAGGAACGGTGATTATTAGTGGAGAAATTCTTGGGACAGATGTAATCCTAACAGGTTTTCTCGAGGAAACCTTGGAAGGATTAGCGGAAATGGTTATGATGGCAACATCTTCATTGGGAATAATAGGAATCATAGTCTTCTTGAACAAAATCTCTTTATTATCCATCAGGCGCTGAACACCTGACTTCAACAAATGGCAACCAGTAGGTAGAATCGAGCACGTGTGGCAACCTTCACCACAACCTGGGAATACACCGGCCAACAGCAGATTCCTCTTCACAGTCATAAGAGGATTAGAAATTTCTTCAACAAGGGTCACAAACAAATCATTTTCAACAGCATTAACCCCACGACCATGTTTGGGAATAGGAGTAGTTATTACATTCGGCTTTTCTGGAGCATCAAACTCTATCTCCTTAGCTTCTATCAAATCTTGTACTTTGTTTCTCAAAGCCCAGAAATCATTGGTATCATGGCCAGGACTCTCAGAGTGGTAGGCGCACCGCGCGTTGGGATTGTATCTAGGAGATGTAGTGTTTGGATTTTTGGGAGCCTCCCTCAATCTGGTCAAGTTGGATTTCATCAGGTGAGGTAACACTTCAGCCAATGTCATACTAATGCGGGTAAACTGCCTTTGTGGTCTTTCCACCCTCTGTTGATTGTTGCGTTGTAGAGCAGCAGCGGGTCTTGGAATCATTACAGCGCTTACCGTTGGATGGTGTCCAGATCTGTTTTGGCCTCTCGGGCTATAAACTGCACTGGCTTCCTTCTTACCAGTAAAAGGTTTCCTTATCGAACTCGAAGAGGCATCCTTCTTTATTTTGCAACTTCGAATCCCAGCCTCCACTCTTTCTCCAGTTAAAATTAACTCGGTGAAACCAGACGATGAACTGTCAATCAAGTGGTTGAAAAATGGGCCAGACAGTGTCCCCAGGAACATATACACCAACTCCCTATCAGACAAAGGGGGTTGAACTCTGCCAACCAAATCTCTCCATTTCTGAGCGTAATCTTTGAAACCTTCGCTTTCACCCATGGACATACTCTGAAGTTGAGTACGAGTGGGAGCAAGGTCGGTATTATACTGGTACTATTTGTAGAAAGCAGCAGCAAGATCTTCCAAGTTACGAACATTGTCCCCTTCCAGCTGGTAGAACCATTCAAGCTGAGTCCCTGACAGACTATCTTGAAAAAAGTGCACCCACAAATTTCTATCAGCTGTGTGGGGTTGAATTTTCCTGACATAAGAGCGGAGATGGAGTTTTGGGCAAGACACTCCATCATACTTAGCAAAAAATGGAGCCTTGAACTTCTGAGGGATGACCACTCCAAATACCAGTCCTAGTTCTCCGAAATCCAAACCAGTACCTTTTAAACTTCCATAACACTCAGACGGTCTTTTAGTTGCTTGTACCTATCCTCGGAAGGAGGATATTGCTCATCATCAAAATCAATATCATTATCCGAGACCGCAGGACTAGGGCCCTTTTCTTCTTCTTGGTTCTCCCCTACTTTGGATGAAGAGGTCATATCAGTTTGATGCTTCAACCTTTCCCCAAACCTTCTTCCCATATTCAGAAGCCCGACCTTCTTCTTCTTCTTCTTCTTCTTTTCTTTCAGAATAAGAGTTTTCAAATCTTGTTGCCCTTTAGAAAGACCTATGAACATCTGTTGGAACTGGGCGTTCTGTGCCTGAAGCTCTTTGATGGCTTGATCGGAAGACATTTCTGCTGAAATAAATAACGAAGAAGATAAGAAACCTGTAGTGGTACCTGTGATGATGTGCATGATAATGGGATGCGTATGTAATGGTTTCAAAGACTTTGGGAGAATTAAATTTGCAAACCAAAAATAAACAACTTTATTAGCTTAACTTTGAAATGTTCAACAATACCCTTAAGGCGTTACAAAGAAGTAAATAAAAACAAATCTAAAACTAGAAAAGCAAAATCAAAAGTCCCATGAACACTTTCTCTTTATGCTGATGTAGTCATTGATCACTCTTTCCTCCTCGAGCTATTTAGTGAGCTTCAAAACCTTCCTCTCTTACTCCTGGAACTGCTCCCTGTAAATGTCTCGCTCATTCTTCAGCTGAATCCAAGACATTTGTAGCTCCCAAAGATCAGTAGGCATGTACGGGTATAGAATCATGTAAGGAACACCGTCTTTAGTAGTGGGTTCCACAATCACTGGTAACACTGCTGCATATGGCATCACAAGCTTCTATGCACGAGCTCGGACCCATTGGAGATAAGGCTGCATAGGAAGGGAAGTCTTTAGTCCTAACTCACGGGGGTTAGATCTATTTACCATGCCCCAAGCTCGTATCAACCTCCGGAGATGCCCTTCAACATCCTCTTCATAGTCGAATGTAATATCCTCGAGAAGTAACCTATGGGGACCATCTCTCTGAGCACGACCAAATTGTCGTATAGCTAGATAAGGATTGTAAGTTATACCTCCTCTGATACCAAGTAATGGGACATTAAAGTACCCCTCACAACAGTCAATAACAGCAACGTCTTCCATAGCCCGGGAACACCAAATAATATATGTATGAGCAAGTGACATTATTTTGTGCGACCAACCCAAACCTTCTTCGTTCTTCAGCACAGACTTAGGGAGGTGAGAAATAAACCACCTTGACAACAATGGCATGCCGCACATAAGGGTTCCTCTTCTCCTTGTGGTACGAGTATAGAGAGCATGCAAGATATCTCCAAGCAAAGTAGGCACAGGATTGCGAGAAAGGAAAATCTTGATAGCATTCACATCTACAAAGGAACCCGGGTTAGGGAAGAGAACCAAACCATAGATAATAAGAGCCAAGACATCTTCAAAAGCCTGAAAATCCAAATTATCCCAGAATAGCTGAGCTTGGTCTATCAGAAACTTAGCTAGAAAACCTTCGACTCCGCTTCGAGTTTCCCAATTGGATACCATATCAACCCATTTCAAATGCAAAGCCGAGGCACTGACTTCTAGCTTAGGAACTTCTTCCACACCTATGAAGGGTACCTTTTCAAGAATGGATATGCCCAATAGATGAGAGAATTCCTCTAAGGTGGGTACCAATTGATAATCTGGAAAGGTGAAACAGTGATGCTCGGGATTGAAGAACTGAAAAAGTACACTCATCATCTGTTCATCGAGGTTTGAAATAACCAAGCTGAGAAGTTTACCATGTATCTAAATGAACCTAAAGGTTTCATAAATCTTAGACACTAGCTCTTTAAGTTGGGATGGTATCTCTACAAAGTTGACTCGGATAGTCTTTCTACGTGCGGAAGCCATGATCTGCAAAACAGAGCAAAGATAAATTCCCTTGGTCTTTGAAATGGTTAGTGTAATGAAGCACGTATGCTATGTTATGATGCATGATGTCATAATAAAGCACAGGTATAGCAAATAACAAATATGGAAAATACAAACAAGTCACACAAAGCCCTTAGGTTTAAGGCTTGCATGAGGTCAAAGGTAATACCCTCTTGAAGTTAAGTTGGTTTCAACCTGTCCTAGAAAAATTAACCGGGTTCTAGAGGATCTCAATATCACTGACCATCCTCTATCGGTCATGGTTTCAGCTCACACAATCTTTTCTTGCGGCCAAAACTATCTCGAGAGTATGGTCTCAATGAGTGTAGCATCGAGTATCAACCAGTTCTCAGCTTTAGGCCGAGGCCTGCTATCTCACTACTTTCTAATGGCCAAGTTGGACAATTAAAGGTTCTAAGGTCAGTTGATGCTTAATGACACCATGCGACGGACATGTATTCTCCTCGTTTCTCCACAAGGGATACCGGTACCAACCAAAGGGCCACACCAATGTAGCCACTGCTTCAACTGTATCGGTCTATGCCGTACAGTTCCCTCACAGTCTATTGCTACTTACCTAAAAGGTATCCCCCAGGTTCGGGTTAGGATCTATAATAACCCCAAGCAAAACCCTTAAAAGTAAAGTAAACAAAACAAACAAGACAAGCAAATATGATGAACTTGATCCTAAGGTATACCCCACCTATTAATATCCAACAGAGTCGCCAGTTATGCAATACGGTGGCAGAACCGACTGTTTGAAAATGCTGGTTTTCATTTTGCGTTTTGTGTTTGCAAAATGTCGCGGTAAGCAAGAGTCGCCACCGACTTTTATTTCATCCAACCGGAAAGGAAAAAAGTACAGAAAAAAATCCTTTTTCGAGATATTATGAGTACGGGGGGTAGATTATAGAAAGGGAAGGTGTTAGCACCCTTTCTATCCATGGTTTTCCATGGGCTCTTAGGTACTTGCTCATCTTATTAAAATTTCTTGTGTATGTGCTTTGTTTTGAAAAAGTTTGACTTCGTGATAACCCTTGTATCAGTCCTTAAAGGTGTGACGAAGTTGTTTTTGAAAATTGTTTTGAAATGTGGAAGTGTGAAAAGCTTTGACTTGAGCAAGTACCTACTAGCATCTATCTACTTGAAAAAATATTGTTTCTATTCTTGTTCCTTTAGACAGTGCTATCCTACTATTGAGAAATAGGTAGCACCGTCGTTGGAGTTGTAAGGGTCAATTCAAAAGGGATGTACGATCACTAAAGCAATGTTGGGACACCTTAGTAGTAACCCTATAGTCTTAAGATCATATTCGAGGCAACATTTTCGAGGCAACATTTGATCTTTTTAGACAGGAGGGCAACCACTAAGACACCCTATACTTAATGATCGTTTTACCGAAGGCAACCTAAGTGAGAGTATACCCTAGGAGTGATATGTGCGAGTGATCTGTTTCAGTTATTTATCTTTGTACATTATGGTTTTCTAACTGGATTAATTTGTCATGCATTCTTGCCATACAATCCTATTAGCATACATCTAAACATTCAAATATTTGCGAGAATTAAAATGCGAGAAAGTAAATCTACGCTATTACAAGGCTTCGAGGAGGGGATTAATTTACATAGCCAAAAAACCCGCAAAAGACGATAAATAAAAAGGCCATAGATTAAACTATTACAAACCATGAACAATTACAACAATATCGTAAAAATAATAACGCGCGTTGAATCGAATACGAAGCGACCAGGGTTTTGACCCTTTCCTAAACCTAATTGCGATTGAATAAAAAAAAGGTTTTGGTCATGTTTTGGTATTTAAGGAAATTGAGAAATTATTAAATTAACAAGAAAATCCTAATTCTAATTAATTTAATTAAGAAAAATAAATTAATTTATTCTAAAACCTATTTTTGTATTTTATTTATTTGAGACAAAGGGCAAAATTACATCGAAAGTTTAACCTAATTTCTAGTTGATTTATTTTTGAAAACAAATTATAATTTTTCCTAATTTAAACTAAATTAAATTAATTTTGATAAAGAAATAAAAACTAATCCTAATTTTGTGAGATATTGATTTTAATATTTTTTATGAAAAAAAAGATTAATTTGTTAATTGAAGAAATATTAAAGGAATTAAATAAAACAAAGAAAAGGAAATAAGAAAAGAAATAAATGGGCCTGGTTGCAGTATTGAAAGAGGGGGTGAAAACTGAATTTCTGGGCCCAAAAAGGCTAAGGCCTGTTTGACTTCGCCCTAATCCAGTATGCATGCTTGACTCAGGCGCATGGTGGTCCTTCCAAGGTGGCATGTTGATCTGGGGACATTGATGGATCAGAGGGCCAGATCTTGATGGTGCATGGTGGACGCTGGAGGCTGTGACGCACTTGAATTCCTGAAACAAAATAGCATGAACAAAGTTTGGGACCTGGGGATCGAACCCAGGTCCTTATGCATATTTTCACCCCAACGCTACCATCTGAGCTACACGCTTCTGTTGTACATATAATAATAATAATACACAATATATCAAACTGCCCAACCAGGGGGTGCCACGCCTCCATCTTCTTCCTCCCAACCGTCGCTTTAGGTAAACAGACTTTTACCTACAGACACTGGCCATAGGTATATCACTATCCATCTCCAAAATCATGTGCGTTGAAGATAAATGGCCATGGCTGGTACCATTCTACTCGTTTCAACCTCACGAGTCTCCTGGTACCAAAATCATTACCCAATTTTGCCTATCCTGCAAAGCCCTAATCAAGAACATAAAACCCTAGCTATGGCAACTTCATGTACAAGCGTTAGAAATACAATTAAATGGTATCAAAAGCTTGCAAACTCAAAGACAAACATGAATATATCATTATAATATGAAATGGATGAGTGAATCAATGAAACTGAATTCGAATTTGGAAGCATGTCGTGATACCTATATCTTGCAATTCCAGACGTGAAAAGGCTTGAATCTGATTGGAAAATGTTCCTGGAACGTCCTGCAACCTCTTGGCAATGTGAGAAAGGCACGATCAGGTCTCTAATATGGAAATTGGATTACCACTTTTCTTGAATTTTTTTGAGTTTTGTTTTCTCTTTGCACGGCTGCTTCTCACCTCTATATGCCTTGGCTTGCTTCTGTATATGTAGCAAACTTATTAGGTTAACAAAAACGATCTCAATCTTGATCGTCATGGAGATTTGATTTGCTCTTTCAATGCATATGATTCCCTTCCAATTTTTGCTCAAATCCAATCTTTTTCAAACCAAATTTCCTTTGCACGAGTTGATCTTCAATTGATAGCATATGAGATCTTTTTTCAATGCACAAATCATCCCTAAAATACAATATATGATTTATTAGGATTTATTTGATTTTATTTGAATTTTAAATGAATAAAAATCAAAACAAATTAAATAAATAAATAAAGCATGGAGGGTCCCATAGGTCGTGGACTATGTTATGAATGAGATGCAAGCATAAAAAGTTGGGCCCATTTAGCAAAAGATGCATATTTGAGCATGTTTGATTTTTGGCAATTTTGAAAAAAGGGTCAACTTGGCCAATGCATAACTCTCACAATTCTGACCCTAGAGAGGTGTTCTTGGACTTTTTAGAAAGCTTAGGATGTCCTATAAACAACCCTTTTTGTTTCATCTCAATTGGATCTTCCATGTTCATGTATGAAGCTTTGACCCAAAAGGTGTTTTTGTTGACTTTTCAAAATGACCTATAATGTCAAAATTCATATTTTTTGTGAGTGCATATTCTGAATTTTGGAGATGAAGATGAATTGTAGGGAATTTCATCCTATTCAAAATGAGATTTGGATGGGTCATTTCTGACAAAGTATAAGAAAGTTATGCTTGGTAAAAGTTGAGTTGACTTTTCCTACAAAACCCTAATTTAACAACTTTTGGGTTTTGATGAATTGTGAGAAATCCTTGATGAATCATGATCAACCCTTGACCAAATAATGAATGATACTTAAAAATGAGGATGTTGACCAAAAATCTTGAAGTTTGACTGTCTGTGGGCCACAGTTGACTTTTGACCTAGCACAATCGATTTTCAGGCTTTTGAGCAATTGACTGAGCCAACTTCCTCTGCAAGGCTTGAAACTTGACATGGATGATCTTGAGAACATATTAGGACAATGGTGAGAATTTGGTATCCTTTGGACTCAAGCATTTTTATGAAAAATGAAACCCTAATTTGAGGTAGACTGCCTTAGGAGAGAGTTTGTCTGGTTAACTCTTGAACTTCCTTGAGCAATTTGGGGACCTCACTTGCCATGTGTTGAGAAATATGGGAGGGAAAATTTTAGGGTACAACATATATGTATGAGTTAACATCCAACGCAGTTGGTCAAAGGAAGAAAGTCAGAAGCTCATGTCCTGGGTTCGATCCCAGGCGTGAGCTTTTGGCATTTTCTCCATTATTATCACCAGATCCAGTGCACCTCACCTTCTGAGGATCATCATCTTCTGGATCCATCTCCAGCCAGATCCAGCGCACCTCACCTTCTGAGGATCATCATCTTCTGGATCCATCTCCAGCCAGATCCAGCGCACCTCACCTTATGAGTATCATCAAGCACCATCTGATCTCATCTTCTGGATCCATCTCCAGCCAGATCCAACGCACCTCACCTTCTGAGGATCATCATCCTCTGGATCCATCTCTAGCCAGATCCAACGCCAGCATACGCAGGTCCATCATGAGTCCCCAGAAGATGGTCTCATTGAATCAGGCGCCAGACTCTGGGCTATCCTTCTGGGTTTCAGAAGTTCAACACCCCTAGATCTGCTGACAGCAGGCCCATTTGGTTATTTCTGCTATTTTTCTTTAATTTCTTTTCTTTAATTATTTTGTTTTTTTAATCAACACAAAAATTATTTTATTAAATTAACAAATCAAAAAATCACAAAAAGACTTATTTTCTTAATAAATTTTATTTTTTAATTAATTAGTCTAATTAATTTAGGGCAACTCCAACTTCTTTCATAATTAAAAGCAATTGGAAATTAGGTTTAATTAATTTGTGATTTAATTGTTTTCTCAAATAAAAATCCACAAAATTTTCTTCCTCTCAATTAGGGTTTTAAGTTATTAATTACCGCCCTCGTATTTAATTTTCCGCGCGCTTGTTAATTATTTTTTCCATTATTTTGTAACTGTTCAGGGTTTGTAATAGTTAAATTAGGGTTTTATTTCTTGCTTTAAATCCCCGATTTTTGGTTATGTGATTAAGCCCCCTCCCCGAAGCCTTGTAATAGCTAGGTTTTACTTCCTCACACTTTTAATTTCCACAATCTTTAACTGTTAGATGTATGGCTACTAGGATTGTATGGCAAGAATGCATGAAAATTAAAACAGTTAGAAAACCCTAATGTGCAAAGATAACATTAACTGAAAAAGCACACTTGCACATACTCACTTTTAGGGTATACTCTCACTCCGGTTGCCTTCGGTAAATAGTCATGAAGCATAGGATGTTTTAGTGGCTACCCTCTATGTCCCAAAAGATCGAAAAATGACCCTTTTGATTGTTGCCTCGGAAAAGATCTTTAGGACTCTAGGATGGTTACTAAGGTGTCCTAACATTGCTTTTGTGACTGTACGTCCCTTTCGAATGTCCCTTACAACTCCAACGACGGTGCTACCTACTCCTTAATAGTAGGATAGCGTTGTCTAAAGGAAATAGAACAGAAACGATCTTTTTTCAAGTAGGTAGATGCTAGTAGGTACTTGCTCAAAATAAAACTTTTCACACAAACACTTTTCAAAAATAGTTTTCAAAACAACTTCATCACATCCTTGAGGACTGATATAAGGGTTATCACGAAGTAAAAACATTTTCAAGACAAACACACACAAGCAATTTGAAAAATGAGCAAGTACCTAAGAGCTCGTAGATAACTACGGATAGAAAGGGTGCTAACACCTTCCCTTTCTATAATCTACCCCCCGTACTCAGAATATCTGGAAAAAAGGTTTTTTCTATTCTTTTTCCTTTTCCATGATTGGATGAAATAAAAGTCGATGGCGACTCTTGCTTACCGCGACATTTTGTGAAAGCAAAATGCAAACCAGTATTAACAGTCGGTTCTACCATCGTATCACTGACTCCTTCGACGATTGTAGTCAGCTGAAACCTGATCGATGATGGAAATCAGATCCAAGATAACACTGGGAACGTCAGGAGGAGCAGCAAGAAGGTTGACAGCTCTTAAAGTAGTCTTCAAAAAGGAAGGAGCTATAGGTTCCCCCTCTAAGGTCATCATTAAATCTCTTTTGAAAATTTGTGCCTTAGCCTTTTGAAGTGCTTCTTCAAGAGGAGATGTTCAAGTGGAGTTTCCAGACGTAGTCGAAGCACTCTAATCAGAAGAACTTTCTCTACCCTCAAGGATGGCAGTCAGATAGCCAAGAGGATTTTGCCGTTTCAGCAATGCCAAATCTTCCTTGGTATGAGACCCTGTCAAAGTAACCCTCTCATTTATAATACGAGCCACATTGGCTTTGACAGGCATCTGCACAGGGACACCTTCAACACGCGCAAAGTTTCCTGCTCCCCCTGTGAGGTCTTCCCTCTCATCAGTCGCTGGAATATCTTCAGCCTGATTTCCTCCGGCTAGCATGTCTTCCTTCTCCATTTCGATCACATCGTCAGCAACCTCCTCTTCCCCATCCTTCTGTTCATCATCATTAGCTTGCGGAGTCCCATGATTCACATGCTTTTCACTAGGAACTTCTTCATTGGGCTTCCCAACGGCTTCGTGCCCAGAAGTTTGGTTCACTTTGCTAGCAGAACTCACAAAAGATCCTTTTGGCCTATAACTAGGATCACCCTCACTGTTTATCAAGGTGACAGATTCTTCTACGAGGTTCTGTTTTGAAGTACCAGCAATGTCCTGAAGATTACAAAATGGTTATCAGAACTATTGAAAAAGGAAAAAGAAGTCGAAGTTAGCAAACAATCGTGAGGGGTCGAAGTAATTACCTTAGGCAGAATTTTAGCACCAGGACTTGAGTTGTCGCTCTCACTAGGATTGTTTAGCCTAGCAGCTATCTCCTGCTCCGTTGGTTCTCTGATGACGACAGGAGGAGGTCTCGACCCAATGACTTTAACCTTGACCTTGTTTTTTGGATGAGGCTCAGGAACAGGGGATGCTTTCTTTAACTTTTTCCTTTTTAAGGCGACAGGAGGAGATTCCTCCTCTTCATCACTGGAAAATTCAATTTCTTGAACTTTCCTTTTCTGCGGATTGATTTCAAATGCCCAAAAAGAAAGGAGTCGAAAGCATTAGCGTCAGAAGTAATATGTCGAAAATAAAGATATAAAAGTAGAAAATGTTTACCTTGGGAGAAGGTCTCACAGAAGGGTCTCCTCCTTTTGCACTTTCAGCGACTTTCTTGGTGACGGTCCTCTTGACAGCTAGAAAATGAACAAAGATAAATTAGGTGTCGAATGATTAGATTGAAGATGATAAATATATTTGCTTTGAGAAAGAAGATTACCCTTTTTTATCTTGTCAGAGACCAGCAAAAATGCCTCTTGAAGGTGAGCAGCGAAGTCTTTTTCGTCGAAAAATTCTTCATTGTAATACTGCTTCCACCAGTCCTCAAAAAGAGGCGAACACAGGAAATTGAGATTGAAGTCGAACAGAGTTAGTACGGTTCAACCAACGTACCTACCAATATGCCTCGTAGCAGAATCCTCTGAGTAGTCTGTATTGTAAAACAACATAAGCTTTTCTCAAGAGTAGATTGGTGAAGGGAGCGTCTGGATAATACAAAATTATCGAGAGACAAGATTCGGTTGATAAGCAATTAAGCTAAGTTGATTCTTCGAACTCTTGAATCTCATAGGCATGATTCTTGGTCGAAGAAACGACTCCCAGATAGCTACATATTCATCCACATGGTCATCTTCGTCAGACGGGGGATATGGTTGAATGAACCATTCTGGGCCAACCTTTCTACTAGCAAAGGGAGCCATGGTCGAAACAAATTCCTTCGACTTTGCAAACATCATTACAAAGCTGGTAAACACCTTTTGGAATTGTTGACCTTCATCATTTGGAGTTAACGGGACTATTCTAGTCCCTTCAACCCTTCTATTCAGGACCTCTGGATCCCTTTCATTAATCTTACTCTTATGTGGAAGAAAAGATTCAAAAGTGGCATTTAGCCAAAGTTGCAGAAGCCAAAAGGGGCCAGAAAGGAGTAAACTCGCCTTGTCCCCAATAACCTTAAGATGAGTCACACCATTGTTGATGGACTCATACAGGTTGGCTAGAATCAACTCAGCCAGACAGAGAGGATAGCCATGGTGAAGCTGTGTTGCAAGAGTAATAATTTTCTTAGTCACTTGAAGTGACTTGGTGCAAAAAACAAAACGAGATAACCACAAAGCCAGAAAAGTTATGTGCTCCACTTCAGAGACAGTGGTACTTGATTTTTCGTGGAAATGATTAATGAATATGGTATACGTGAGCTTCGTGGCCGAAAACCCGGTAGAATCTTCATACAGATCCTCAGGGTCGAAGTAGTCACCCGTTGGTCGAAGACCAGTAATGGCGGCTTTATCGAAGAGGGTTGGATTTACCATTCCAGAAGGAAAATGAAAGGTAAAATGTGTGTTGTCCTAGAAATATAATGAAGACACCAGCATGAGAGGGCAATAAGCTAACCCGATCTTTGACAGCATGATCAAGTCATAGATCCCCATATCTTTCCAGATTTTGGCTTGTACTTTTCCCATTTTGCTCAGCCATTTTGAGTATTCTGAAGTAAGACTAGGGCAAGATCGAAAGATCTTATTTCCCGTGTTTATAAACTGAAGATTGATATCTTCCTTCGTCTGAGAATGTTGCTGGTTGGAAGGAGTTGCATCTTCAGGATCATTCCCGAGTTTTTTCACACAACCTATAGGCTTGAGCCTTGGGTGAGTTGGAAATAAGTTTCTATTTTGTTTTGGATTCTTGAAACATTTAGACAATGGGCCAGACAAGCATACATCTTCCTAGAATAACTAACAGGGATAAGCAATTGGGAATCATAATCATCACGCCACTCTTGGTCCATGGGCTCAGATACGACCCTTCGTTCTCCAGTCGAAACAGGTACAGGGTTAGTGGAGAAAACCTCTAGTTATCTTTGGAGATCAGAAACGTTCTTAGTTTTTGGGTTGTTGGGTGCATTGGAAAGGAAAGCCATGATTGAAAATAGTAGTGAAAGAGCGAAGAAGATGAAGTTGTTAAAGTTTTTTCTTTGCAAGAGAGTGAAGAATACTAGGAGTTTTAAAAGAATTCCCAAAAGAGGATTTGTCTATTTATAGTGTTCAGGAAAGAGTGTTTATCCTAAGACCGTTTAATGCTGCAGAGTTAGTGGGGCACGTGGCGAATGTTAAAGAAGTTATCGTACGAGAAATGAAAATGTTTTCCATACTTTCCTAGGTTGTAGGGATAATGGCCATCATGGCAGCATGGTAACGGCTGATTGACAGCGACGTGTTGAGAAAAAGGTAATGATGACTCTGAATACCAGCAGGGGTTGGTAGAAGGCGAAAAGCACACAAGTGATTTTTGTGGTCAAAGAGAAAGACAGGTGTCGAATGGGAATCTCAAAGAATAATCATCTCTTCTTGCGTCGAAAATGATATTCTTGGGGGGCAATTTGTTAGCTTCTAAATTCGACACCTACAACAAGTTGGCCTTATGGGCCAAAAATAGATTGAACAAGTCTAAGTTGGAAAGGCTTCGAAAAAGTAGAAAAGTACTTAGAGAAATTCTAAGTTAAATTGAGTCTTCGACCAAAAGGTTCTCAATCCCTTCGACTGAAGAGACTCCAAGGTCTTCGACCAGAAAGGAACTTCGTATCTGCCCCAGAAGATTATAAATTTGAAGAAAGGAGGGAAAAGCAGTTCACTTGGCAGTTGAGGAAAGCAACGTGGCGTGAAAATAGGGGTTGAAGCACATGCAGAAGACACTTGTCTTCCTCCTAGAGCAAGGCAACTCCTCGACGGTTACCTAGTTTTAGTATAAATATAGGAAGTTTATGTAGATTTCCGTGTGTTCAACTGATCATACAAATTATTCAATATTATTCAAGTACCCGCCGTGTGAGAAAGAATACTGAAAAATGTACGTTTGAAACACCACATTTTACAATCAAAGTCATTTATTTCTCTCTTTACATTTCTTGCCTTTTTATCTTGTTTGTACTTTATCTGCATATTTACCCAGATTCCTGTACCTAAACTCTCCTCGACACCTTTGTTCTATTTACTTTCAACACTCAAACTCTTCCCTTTCCCAGTCGAATGTGTGTTCTTCACCCACATTAACGTTTGTGTCCAAACAACATCACAAATCAGCATATGTCCTAGGATCAAACTGATCGATCCTGTGAGTAACCAAAAAGTTACCCTTTTTGGAAGATCAGCGGTTGTTTACCAGAACACACGGTGAACAACTAGGTGCTCCTATCCTTAACCATGAGACCTTTTATGCATGGGAACACTTGGTATATGGACCAAAGTGGTTGATTCGGGTTATGGTTAACCAAGGGCAAAACTTGATTAACCTTGTGAGAATGGCCATGTCCAAACTTAACTATGAGACCATTTAGGAAGACGTTTCGTATGTGGACCAAGGGGAGAGATGAGAGTTGCTTCAATGCATAAGATAAAAATCTAAAGCCCATACAAGGTGGCTATATGCATGCTCCTAGAAAGTGGGACTAGCATGGTACTAGTATTCTAAACGATCCATTGGAACAATTGATTGAGTAGTTGTCGCTGTAGAAAAGCCCATGACTAAACTATGAAATGTGTGCAAGTATGCATTTGTAGGTGGATACATTTCATTGATGATGAGCACAAGAGGAGGCCATGTGTTCTAATTTAAACAAAATATGCATGATAGAAATTTAAACATATAAAGAAAATAGGAAAGAAAAAATATTTTAAACTATTACAAACCATAAGGGAATGGGGGTACAAGTTTACGAATGGAGATGAGTTGAATCGATAATACGATTAAAAAGTATAAATAAACAAACAATACAACCCAATTGAGAATAATTTAAATAACTAATTAAATTAAATAATCCTATTTAATATAATTAATTAATTAATTAATAATATTAAATAACATTTGTCAATTTAATTGATTATCTAAAACAAATGATATTTTTGTATTTTTATTTAATAGAAATCCTAAATAAACAAAACAATACAAAATAAAAAAGAAAAGAGGACAACGGGCCTGAGAATTAAGCAAAAGGAGGGGTGCTGAAAATCAAAGTTTACTAAGCCCAAGTACAGTTCGCTGGATATGGTGTGTTGGCCTTGGAAAGGTACGCCGTGAATAAGCAGATATGGAGCATTAGATCAGATCTGTGAAGATCTGACGGTGAGAAGTAATCAGGGTGCATGATAAGATTCAGGGAGAGAAGCGCATGAGATCTGAGGATCTGGTGGATGCAGTTTCTGAAGGTCCACCATAGAGATTCAAATCTGGAGCTTTGAGGTGGATGAGTGTGATCTGGTGATGATTCATTGATGAGGAGGACGAGGGTTCATGATGTGATCAGCGAGGAAAACTGCACAAAATCATGAGATTAGCCACAAAGGTGATGACAATTGTCATCACCTGATTAACTCTTAAAAAAATATTATTTATACAAAACAAGCAAGACTAAACAAAAAATTAAAAAAAAAACAAAATAAATATCTCTCTCCATCTACACTTTGTTCTCTCGTTCTCTCACGATGGAACCTTGCCTGAGAAGTAAGATCAATCGTGCCAAAAATTGCCTCGAGGCGGAACTGACGGCGGCTTGCGGCGGTGTTTGCTCTGATCTTCAATTTTTTGCATATTTTGCTTCGCCTCTATTATTTGATTATGAATTTGGTGTCTGATTTTGCTGGTGAAGCCTGGTTTGGTGTAGAACTTGAAAGGGCTTTGGAACCCTAGAAGCTCAAATTTGGAGATTTCGGTGCTCGCGGTTGCTTCTATGTGATTTCTGGTGATGATGATGATGACCGACGGCAGAGACGTTGCTTCTGAGTCCAAATCGGTGAGATCTCTCTAATTTTCACTCTTTTCTTCTTCTAAACTCTCTCATATTCTGAAGGGTTTTGTGATAGCGAAAATGATGAGTAGGTTAGGGTTTATTAGCTTGATAGTTGTGAGAACAATGATGATGGCTTTTTTATTTTTCTGAAGGGTTTTGTGATCTGTGGAAAATAATGAACACAATTTTTTTGTAGGGTTTGAGTTGTTGTTTGTGCAACTCATCTTTTTGTGTATCCTCCCCCCCCCCCCCCCCTTTGTTTCAGTGCCCTTGAATGCTTAAATACGGATACAATTTTGGGTTCCTATGTTGCATTCAATGATTGTGAAAACAGGCCTTGAATTTATTTCCCCCTTTAAGCTTTACAATGAAATGTGTTTATATTATGATCTCTGATTGTGGACCTGTGATTTTCTACATCAGATATTGTTTCTTTTTCTTTTATAACTAAACTTCTATTTGTTGGGTTGTTCGTTACTACAATCAATATTTTTACTGATTTCGCTGAGCTGTGAACTTTGATGCTGGACCCTCGGATTTTTGTGATAACAGACTTGCTGATTTCGAAATTGGGCTTTGCAATATTTGATCTGTTATTTTTGTTGGATCAGTGATGTTTCTGATGTGTGATAAAAAAGTATTTGTTGGGCTGGACTGTTGCAAATCTGAGTTTGTTTTTATTTTATGATATTTTCCTTGCAATGTTGTGATGATGTACTGCCGATTTTGCTGCTTGTCGAAAATCATTTGCTGAGTTGTGAAATTCTTCTGATATCTTACTGCAATTTTTGTTATCTTGGGCCTGAGATGCGATTTTGTCTTTTTCTGAGTTGGTAATTCTTTTGTGAATAAAACTGGTTTTGAGATTTGGAATAGAATTTTGCCCATGATTATGTATTGAAATTCTGGTTTTATTCTTGAAACAAATGGATATGAGGCTTTGGATTTGGCTTACCACATGATTGAAAACCAAACCTAAATTCTGATTCCTTTACAAAACCCTAATGATGAACCTTAAAGAAGAAATTCTTCTTGGAAAATTATTTGTTTTTGTTCAAGTTCAAGTTTCTTTGATTGTTTGCTAACAATTTTTATTCTTATTGTTTCATGAGCAAATGATGGTCATGGCATGGAAAATAAAGAGAAGGTAACTGTGGCTAGCATGAAGCATTCTTGAAGATCTTTTGGAAGACATTATGAAGTGAGAAGCTTTGAAGGAGAAAAAGTCTTGGAGGAAGATTAAAAAAAATCATGAAAAACTCTATAGGATTAGGCTTACTAGTTTAGGAATTCCTCTTAATTTTACTTTGTAACCTTAGAACTTGACTTAGAAAAAGAAATGAAAAATTATGGATACTTGTTATTGTGAATGATGAATGTGATGTACTTTTGTCTTGCAAACTTAGACAATGAATGATTTTTAAGAAGTTTGAAACTTGTAAATTAACTTGAATGAATATATGGGATGATATTGTTCTTGGATAAAATTTGAAAGAAAACAAATTGAAATGATGCACTTGAAAAAAATATGAATGATGAATGGACTTGAAAACCATGAGACTTTATAGAGTTTGCACTTTAAATTGGTAATGGCATGGTTTTGAAATAATGATCACAAACAAATCTCCAAATCCCTTCTCATTTCTAAACTTGATAAAATGTCAAAACATTTTAAGCAAAACAATCAAAGCAATTAACTTCCCTCTAATAACTCCTTATTTAGAATGCATCCTAGTAATGCACTCTAACAAACCCAAAAATGATGCACTCTTGCACAACAGACTTCCAATTTTATCCTCTAAGAGATGACTCAACAATCGATCTCAAAAGTTATTTAATCATAGGAATAAGATAAAATATCTTCTCAGTTGATGATTGAACGTGCCATGCGATAAAGCTCAGGCTGATAATGCTTCAAAGATTTTTGTCAACAAAGATGTCACAGATTCAATAATAAAAACTTTAGCGCAAAAGCCAATGGATAGGAGGAAACAATGATCATCTTCAATATACTTTCCCATTCAAACTTCTGATGAATTAAGGAGACATTCAAGATATCCTGAAGTATAGGAACCTCATGTAGTTTGAGTGACCCAAAAATTGAGGGTCTGAGACTCATCTCTTCAATGATTGGTGAAACAACCAACTTCACAATTTTTAGAAAATCATGAAAACCAAAAGGTACCTTCATCTTGTCTTTAAAATGCATGAATGCGTATGACGAAACATAAGCCACAAAAGTAAGATGAAGAGGGCAAATTTTAGGGTGCAACAGTTTCTCCTATTCAATCATCTTAAACCTGATAAGTAAGAAAAAGCGATAACTTTCAAACGTTCAAGGTGGAAGAGCATTGAATACTAAAAGAACCTGAAAATTTGCACTCTTAATCAAATAGAAGCGCAGAAACACAGGTGTTGTACCCCAAAATTTGCCCTCTCATGTCTCAAGGACTCTTAGAATTACTTCAGTCAAGTTGTAAACCTCAGATCATAATTTTCTAAGAAGAACCATTAAAATTGTCAAAAGGGGGAAAATGAGCAAAATCGGAGTTTCAGCTGGAAAAAGACAATCGGACGCTAAAAAGTCAAACTTTGACTTTTTGACCAAATTTGAGTCCTAAAAATCACATTATGTCAAGACATCCAAAAATGGAGTTTGATCATCAAAAATCAAGAGAATCAAAAATCCAACTTTGCAAGACTTTGAAATTTTTATAAGTATTTTCTATACTTGGTTAATTTCATTTGCTTCATGACATTTTTTACTACAATTCCAAATAATTCAAAATGATGCAAGTAATTCAAGTTATTACAAAATGGAATTTTTGCAAGTTTACAAATCCTAAACTTTGTATTGCTTGGACTTTTTTCCTTTGATTCAAAACCTTGCCACAATGCTTTATCCTTGACACAATATGCATAAATTGCTCCACAAACCAAACTTGTTTCATACTACAAACTATGTTGCCCAAGTTATTGCTGAACAAAAAATGGTATGTTACTTCTATACTTTGCCACAACACTCCAAACCTTTGCTCATTTGCTGTCTTACAAAACCTTGTGCCATGCTGCACCATAAACCTGTCACAAAACCTGCATTGCTGTCCTATACAATCCAAAATATGTCCACAAAACCAGTCAAAAACTGCTCTATGCAGTATGCCCTAAGCCTGCATCATAACAGTCCCAAAATTGCACCAAAATGGCAAAGGAAATTTGTGTGCAGAAAGTATCAAAACAGTAGGCAAAAATAATTCAAAATAGCTTATTTGATTTCCCCCCTAAATCACAGTAAAAGGTCTACAAAAGGGGACGGTCTCATAAGACATAGAGGTTGGATTTTGGAGAGAAAAAAGAGAGAAGAGAAAAAATAGAACATTTGTTAAACTTTGCTCATTCATAAAATCCAACTCATTTCATAAAACTCAGTTCATCCATAAAAACTTTGCTCATCTTCAACTTTGTTTCCAGTCACAAAAACAGAAGAAAAAAAATCCTCAATCCATTGTTCTACAACCTTGCAAACCTTCCCCTAAACCAACTACCCAAACACCTCATATACATCACATGGAGATTTTTCTAACATAAGAACAGTTTCTGTAACACCTTTATCATCACCTTCCAAGCATAAACAAAAACAATACTTTACACCTTTGACTGGGTTGGAGCGATTCTGGAACTTGGTCACACAGAGCAAGGATTGGAGTAGCTCTAAAGAGGAGTTTGGTCATTCATCACTTTGCATCCAGAGATATCCATACGTATTCTAAAGTTTCACTTCAAGAGGTATATCTTTCTTCAAACTGTAATATCTTTTTCCATACATCATTTTTTGTTTGCGTCCAAAAGATATGTAAAAGATAAGTCAAAAAAAGGAAAAACTCAATAAAAAAGAGCATGTCAGGGGCTGACACGGGTGCCCGTGTCACCTGACACGGCCGTGTCAGCTCATTTGTTGAAAAAAATCTCACAAAAATGCAGGTCAGGTGCTGACACGGGTGCCCGTGTCACAGGACACAGCCATGTCAGCCATACTGGAAGTTTACGCTAACAAAAATGCAGGTCAAGAGCCAACACGGGTGCCCATGTCCCTGGACACAGACCGTGACATTTTAGCTAATACAGAAAAGGAAAAGAGGCACATGGACCATTACAGAAGCTGACACGGGTGCCCGTGTCATAGGACACGGCCCGTGTCGGACCAGACAGCATAAATTTTGATTTTTCTTTTGATCTTTTGCTTTTATTTTCGTTCCATTTGGTTGTAATAATTAGGAATTTTATTTTTTGCAACCCCCACTTGTACACTTGTATACCCCATCCCTCAAAAAGCATGTAATAGCGTAGGACCTTTATTTTCCACATTTTTTGCTTTCATAAATGTTAGTAATTAGAGTGTATGGCAAGATAAAACCAACAAGTAGACCACCCTAATCAAAGACTAAACACATGCAATCAAACACACCAATCACACATGCACCTCTAGGATAATCTCGCTTTGTTGCCTATCGGAAAAATAGTCATGTCCCTCGAACATGGGCGTTTTAGCAAAAGACCCTCGATAAAAGATCGTAGTCCCTCGATGACCCTCAATGTTGCCTTCGGTAAAACGATCTAGTCCCTAAACGACATTGCTAAAACGTCTCATAAGTTGCCTTCTATGACTATACAAACGTCCCATACCCGTCCCTTCACATCCAACGATGGGGCTTCTTACCAAATCAATGGTAAGATAGCCACATCTAAAGGAGAAGGAAAATCACCTTTAAGACCTTTCGAGTAGGTAGATTCGCTCCTAGTTACTCGCTTGCTCACGACAAAAACATTTTCGCACACCAACACTTTCATTTCAAAAACACTTCCAAAAAGACAAAACATTTTGTATACGTTCTTATAGAGACGAGAACCATTGAAAAATATCTTTCTGAAAATCACTTTCCAAAACACAATCCACAAACACATCCTTTGAACTATCTTTTGAAACAAAACTTTGTACGCATTCTTATAGAAACGAGAACCGTTACAAAGATATTTTCAAAAAACTTTCAAAGCCCACGTCACAAGCAAATTGTCAAAGCAAAAGCAAGTTGATCTAGCGAGTAACTAAGATCCCATGGAAAACCATAGATGAAAAGGGTGCTAACACCTTCCCTTTTCATAATCTACCCCCCGAACTCAAGAAAACATATCTAAAGGTCTTTCCTGTGCTTTTTCACCTTTCCTTTTGGATAAAAGAAAAGTCGGTTGCGACTCTTGCTAAATCGCAACATTTGCGAACACAAACGCAAAACCTCAAGTCAGTTCTCCCACCGTATCACAGAACTGGCGACTCTGCTGGGGATTTACTATAAAAGTGGGGTTACCTTAGGGCTAGATCACATTTATTTGCTTATTTTGTTTGACTTGATTGCTCTACATTATGGTTCTTTGTTTGGGTTTGAATTCTCTACCCGGATTTGGGAAACATTATAGGTAAATAACAATACGTTGTGGAAATTGTGCGGGGTATATCGACATGGTCTAAGCAATAGCTATATTAGTGTGACATATTTGTGGGTACCGGTAGCCTTTGAGTCAATCAAAGAGAATACGGGGCCGCTGAGTGATGTCATGAAGCACTAATGAACTTCTAGAACCATTTACTTGACCAACTTGGCCTTTAGGATGTAGTGAGATGACCAGCTTTGGTGCAGTCCGAAGTTGGTAGATACTCGATACTACACTCATTGAGGGTGGTTTCTTGGGATATTTCGGTTTCCATTAAAGAGGCTCGAGCTGAAACAATGACCAAGGAAACAATCCAGTGATATTGAGCTCCTTAGAACCCGGTTACTATTACTAGGACAGGTTTAAGCCAACTAAACTTCAAGAGGGTACTTACCTATAAAACCCCATGCAAGCCTAAACTAAGAACTTGTTTGCTTTGCTTGTATTTGCATACTTGTACATAACATCATGGACATCATAAGCATCATATACATCACTAACCATTTCAAGGATTTTGGAGATTCATCTTTGTTCTTGTTTTGTAGGATATGGATTCACTTCGTATGAAAAATATCCAAATTAACCTTGTAAGAATTCCTCCACAACTCAAGGAGCTAGCTTCAAGGATCCCTGAGAACTCTCCATTCACCTAGAGGCATGGTCGTCTACTCAACTTGGTCACCTCCAACACATATGAGGATATGATGAAGGTGCTCTTCCAGTTCTTTATTCCTTTGCACCATTGCTTCACATTTCCCGACTACCAGCTTGTGCCTACTTTGAAATAATTCTCTCAACTCTTGAGGATTCTCATTCTCAATCAACTACCTTTCAACAGTGCGGAAAGAGACCCAAAGCCAGAGGATATTGCGCAAGCTCTACACTTGCACTCATCTGATGTCATAACTCATTGGGAAACTAGGAGTGGTGTTAAAGGCTTCTTAGCAAAGTTCCTGTTTGAGAAAGCCCAAATCTGTTGGAATTCCTTAGAATTGCGAGCCTTTGAGGAAATTGTGGCTCTTCTTATCTGTGGGATGGTCTTGTTCCCCAATCCTGGCCAACTCAAAGATGTGAGCACCGTTAAAATCTTCATGTCATGCAACCCGGCCTACATTGCTTGGAGATATCCTACATCCTTTTCACACTCGTACAATGAGGAAAAGAGGTGTCCTTATGTGTTGCACTCCTCTCCTGGAAATATGGTTTATTTCTCGTCTTCCCCAATCAGCCTTAAAGAATGAGCAAGGTTTGAGGTGGTCACAAAGGTTAATGACGCTCAAACATTCAGACATTCATTAGTGCTCCCGATCCAAAGAGAATGTTATCATTGTTGACCGTTGTGGGGAATTCCCTAATGTCCCTCTACTTGGAATTAGGGGAGGCATCACCTACAACCCATGTTTAGCTCTAAGACATTTTGTTTATGCCCGAAAGGATGGCCCGCACGAGATGCTGATTCAAGGCTTGGTATTCGACTACGACAACGACGATCAAGGTCTTCGCCAGAGATTCATCCGAGCTTGGAGGATGCTAAACAAGGTGGATAGCAAGACTTTGGGGCACAAGAATTCCATCCCTCTTGAGCCTTACCTCAAATGGGTACGAACCCATGCTCAAAGTCTTATGATGCCTTACCCTTCCATCCTCTCGGTGATCATTGATCCTGTTAAGGAGGGAGAAGTTCCATACACTATCCTACATCCTGACATGCCCATATCTCTTGAAGACCTACAAAGGGATTGGATACCTCTTGAAGCCTTACAAAGGGATTGGATACAGCTCAAAGAAGAGCGTGATACTTTTGAAGCCCAATTCTACGCAAGCGAGAAGAAGGTTTTGGAACTCACTAGGCTACTTCATGAGGAGCAGACTCTAAATGCCTACATTGCACCAAAGAGGATGCGCACTACTTTTTTATCTTAGAGTTTTGTATTACTTTTTCCCAAGGGGAATTGATGTACTCAAACTTTATCTTATTAATATAACATGTGTTTCTTTTTGTCTAAAACGAACTTGAATCTTTGAAATCCTTGAAAACATTGCATATGCACATATCATTCATCATAACATAAACATGTTTTTTGCAACGAGTTTCCTCATCTCTCTACTGTTTATTTCAGTAAGATGGATCTCGAACAGACAGTCAAAGATATCCAAGCTCAAAACACGCAGTTTCAACAGTTACTCACAACTCTGGCCAAAGGACAAGAGGAGTTGAAGACTCTGTTGGCCAAAGAGAAGAAGAAGAAAGAGAAGAAACCAACCGGTGTTGTAATCATGGGGAGAAGGTTTCAAGGACAAACTAGAAGAACCTTGAATTTCGCAGCAACATCTGATGAAGGAGAAGGAAAAGGAAAGGAAACAGCGGTTCTGTAAGAATCTGAAGAGAAGGAAGAAGAGGAAGGCTATTCCGAGGAACAGTATCCTCCAGAAGATGATAAGTACAGACATCTTGAAGAGCGTCTGAGCGCTATGGAAATACAAAGGGTACCAGGTCTAGACTTTGAAGAATTGGGTCTAGTGTCGGGAATTGTGATCCCACCAAAGTTCAAAGTGTCGTTGTTTGCAAAATATGATAGGGTGTCATGTCCTAAGATGCACCTCCGATCATATGTGAGAAAGATCCAACCATACTCCGCTGATAAAGACTTGTGGGTACACTTTTTCCAGGATAGTCTATCTGGAACACAACTCGACTGGTTTTACCAACTAGAAAGAGCCAACGTCCACAATTGGGAGGATCTCACCGCAGCTTTCTATAAGCAGTATCAATATAATGCAGATTTGGCGCCTACCCGTACTCAACTTCAGAGTATGGCTATGGCTTCAAATGAAGGTTTCAAGCATTATGTGCAGAAATGGAGAGATCTAGCTGGGAGAGTGCAACCCCCTTTGTCTGAAAGGGAGTTGGTGGATATGTTCTTAGGCACTCTATCGGGCCCTTTCTTCAACCATCTGATTGGGAGCTCATCTTCCGGATTTACTGAGTTAATACTAACTGGAGAGAGGGTGGAGGCTGGCATAAAAAGTGGAAAGATTTAGAAGGATTCATCTGCCTCTACAGCTGTGAGAAAGCCTTTCACTGGGAAGAAGGAAGTATCTGTTGTTTACCCACCAAGGAACCAAGGGAGAACTAAACACCGTCCAACGTAGGGGCTGTCATGATCTCTAAGTCTAAACATACCCAACAAAGGATTAATCAACCAAGAACAGAAAGGTCGGTAAGACAGTTTACTCAGATAAACATGACTCTATCTCAAATCTTGCCACAGTTATTGAAGACCAATCTAGTAACTCTGAAGGAAGCTCCGAAAAATCCCAACACGACATCCCCTCATTATAACCCCAATGCCCGTTACGCATATCACTCAGTAAGTCCTGGGCACGATACCAACAACTGTTGGGCCCTGAAAAACAAAATACAATATCTCATTGAAGCAAAGGAAATTGAGTTTGATGCGCCCGAGAAGCCAATTGTTATCTTTTCTCCTATGCCTAGGCATGGTCACAACACCAATGCTATCGAAGAAGATTTGTTTGCTACCACAGTTGATGAACTCTTGACTTCACTCCCAATCATTAAGATAAACATGTTGAAAGCCGATGTATTCCCGGGTTGTAATGAAGACTGCCATCTTTGCTTATCCTCACCAACTGTTTGCCCTTTGTTGAAGACAGGCGTTCAACGCTTGATAGACAACCAAGAGATTCTGTTTTAAAGTACTCCTGTTTTACCCGTTCCTATTGAAGACGTTTCAATCATAACCATCTCCTCCAATCCTTCCAGGGTCCCCAAAAGACCCGTTAGGATTACATCGGTTCCAAAAACTACTCCTCTTATAATCATAATGCTCGGGCCGGTCCCGTATGAATCAGACAAAACAGTGTCGTGGAATTATGGTGGAGACATCTATTACCATGGTATCAAACAAGAGGGGCTGGCCGCCGAAGAGATAAGCTCCGAAGAAGAAGACTCCAACATTAGCAATATTGTCGGAACTAGTAAGATTACTCGTAGCGGTAGAATCTTCTCTCCAGAAATTGCCCCTCCAAAGGTAGTTTTTGGACCCGTGGCTGTTCCAAAGGTTACCTCCATACCGATAATCATATCTGCAAGTGCTCCTAATGACAAAGACGACACAACCCATGCTATTATCCCTTCCAACACTTCTACTTCTGAAACTCGAGGAAAAAGTATTCAAGAAGAGCCTGTCCGGACGAAGGCTCATCCACTGACTATCCCCGAAACCTCCAAGAAGGAAATGGAGGAGATCTTGAGAATAATAAAGAAGAGCAACTACGACGTAGTTGAACAGTTAGGGAAAACTCCCTCCAAAATCTCCATGCTGGCATTGTTACTGTGCTCCGAGGCACATGCAAAAGCCTTGGTGAAGTTCCTTAAAATAGCACATGTGCCTCAAGAGACATCGGCTGAGCAATTTCACGATTGTGTGGCCAGTTTGACGGCGGATAACGGTCTAGGCTTCTCGGATGCTAATCTGACACCAAGGGGAAGAAAGCACAACGAGGCATTGCATGTCTCTGTGGAATGTAGGGGAAAAACTCTGGCCCATGTTTTAGTGGACACTGGTTCATCTTTGAATGTTTTACTGAAGAAAGCTCTCGATAGAATAGACTGCGAAAGACTGACGTTGAAACCCAATAACATAGTCGTAAGAGCATTTGATGGCTCAAAGAGAATGGTCCACGGGGAGGTGGACATTCCCATAAAGGTTAGGACCCAAACTTTCAACTTAACCTTCTATGTAATGGACATTCGCCCCTCTTACTCCTGTCTGCTAGGACGGTCGTGGATCCATAATGTTGGTGATGTCACCTCTACACTGCACCAGATGCTGAAATACCCGGTCCATGGAAAGATTATCACTGTCCACGGAGAGGAAGAATATATGATTAACCACCTCAATTCCTTCTGGTATGTGGAATTGAATGGAGAGTTCATTGAAACTCCTTTTCAACATTTCGAAGAAGTCCCCCAACAGGTAGCAGCAACCAAGACTTTGTCCCAGATTCCCAAGATTACAAGACCTCCACTCCAGATGTCATCTCTGAAGGACGCCAAAGCAGTAGTAGTGGAGGGTGGATGCACCATTTGGGGGCAACTTCCGAATATTCCGTATAAATCTGACAAGTTTGGTTTAGGGTTCACTTCAAGTGCTCAGAAGGATGTGCACCATGCCCGTGCAGGAGGGCTGCCCTTGAAGATTAGAAACCGAGAGGTCAATGCGGTGGAAGATGGGGAAGAGGATTGCAGCTTGAAGGATTGGATCTTTCCTACTATCAACGGAGGACTTCGCAATTGGGAAGCCAGAGACTTTGTTCCAATAACTTTCATCCCTCAGTAATTTATCTTTTACATTTCTGTTGGACTTGTAATATTCATAAACAATTCACACATTTTAAACCTTGTGTCATGCCCGGGGCACAATGGTCCATTTGTAAGGGTTTTCATTTCATCTTCATATGACATTCAATGAATCATCGACGTTTTTCACATATAAACTTTTTGTACTCATTGTTTTTCTTTTACATTTTCTTTTAAAGGTGGCTATACCCTTACACACACCCACACTAACAAATGCAGGTACCCATCCACTCTGGATCCCATGGGTAACGATACTGCTATGGCCTTTTGTAACTCTGAGGATCTAATCTACCAAGCCGAAGACGAAGGTGAGGAAGATTGTGAGGTACCAGGGGAACTTGCTAGACTGCTACAACAAGAGGAAAGAGCCATTCAACCTCACGAAGAACATGTGGATACAATCAACTTGGGTACCGAGAAGGATAAAAAAGAGGTCAAGGTAGGTGCCAATTTGGAAGCCAGTGTCAAAGAGTGCCTGACTCAGTTGTTACATAACTATGTTGAGATCTTTGCCTGGTCATATGAAGACATGTCGGTACTTGATACAGACATCGTGGTACATCGTCTACCTACGAGAGAATACTTCCCGCCAGTAAAACAAAAGGTTCGCCGCATGAGACCTAATATGTCAGAAAAGATTAAAGCGGAGGTCATGAAGCAATTCAATACTGGATTCTTGGTTGTCACTTCCTATCCTCAATGGGTGTCCAACATTGTTCCCGTACCTAAAAAAGATGGCAAAGTACGAATGTGTGTGGATTATAGAGATTTCAATAAGGAGAGCTCTAAAGATGATTTTCCACTCCCCCACATTGATATCCTGGTTGACAACACCGCATAACACAAAGTGTTTTCCTTCATGGACGGATTCTCAGGTTATAACCAAATCAAAATGGCACCTGAGGACATGGAGAAAACTACATTTGTCACACAGTGGGGCACATTCTGCTACAAGGTGATGCCATTCGGATTGAAGAACGTTGGGGCAACCTATCAACGCGCCATGGTGGCTTTATTTCACAATATGATACATCATGAAATAGGGGTCTACGTAGACGATATGATAGCCAGATTGCAAATGGAAGAAGAACACCTTGATCACTTACAAAAGTTGTTTGAGAGACTGAAGAAGTATAAGCTGAGGTTGAACCCAAACAAGTGCACATTTGGAGTACGGTCCGGTAAACTCCTAGGTTTTTTCGTCAGTAACAAAGGTATTGAGGTTGATCCTGCCAAAGTTAAAGCAATACAAGAGATGCCTACTCCTCGTACTGAGAAGGAAGTCAGAGGATTTCTGGGACGCTTGAACTATATTGCTAGATTTGTTTCTCACTTAACAGCTACTTGTGAGCCAATCTTCAAACTATTGAAGAAAGATCAGGTAGTCACATGGAATGATGAATGTCAAGTTTCTTTTGACAAAATCAAAGAATACTTACAAGAGCCTCCTGTTTTGATGACACCAGTCGAGGGAAGACCACTGATCATGTATCTGACCGTTTTAGAGAACTCAATGGGGTGTGTATTGGGGCAGCATGACGAGTCTGGCCAAAAAGAGCACGCTATTTACTACCTAAGCAAAAAGTTTACCGACTGTGAAACCAGATATTCACTGCTCGAGAAAACTTGCTGCGCTCTGGCATGGGCTGCTCGCCGGCTAAGACAGTATATGCTGACTCATACTACCTTGTTGATATCTAAGATGGATCCGATAAAATACATCTTCGAAAAGCCTGCTCTGTCTGGGAGAATAGCTAGGTGGTAGATGATCCTGACATAATACGACATACAATACACTACCCAGAAAGCTATAAAGGGCAGCGTGCTAGCTGACCATCTCGCTCACCAAGCTATAGAAGATTATCAATCCATGAAGTTTGAATTCCCGGATGAAGACATCGTGACATTAGACAACTGTGAAGAAATCAGGACATATAACGGACCTGAACAAGGATCCCGATGGACCCTGTTCTTTGATGGGGAATCCAATGCACTTGGTAATGGTATCGGCGTCGTACTCATATCTCCAGAAGGGTGTCATACTCCCTTTACTACCAGACTTTACTTCAACTATACGAACAACATGGCAGAATACGAAGCATGCATCTTTGGTCTCAAGGTTTCCATAGACTTGGGAATAAAATCTTTAGATGTATTCGGAGATTCAACTTTGGTCATCAGTCAGATCAAAGGGGAATGGGACACTAAGCACCCAAACCTTATCCCTTACAAAGAACATGTTTTGATATTACTACCATATTTTGAGGAGATTACCTTTGAGCATTTCCCGCAAGAAGAAAATCAACTAGCAGACGCTCTAGCCACAATGTCATCTATGTTTAAACTTAATTGGGTTAAAGAGGCTCCCCAGATCACCATCGAACGAATAGATGAACCAGCACACTGTCACGAGATTAATACTAAAGAGGTAGTGGACCAGCCTTGGTTTCATGAAATCAAAAGGTATCTCGAGGCTCAAGAATATCTAGAAGGAGCTTCAATCAATGATAAAAAGTTCTTAAGGAGATTCTCTGCTAAGTTCTTCTTGATTAATAGCATCCTGTACAAGCGCAATCATGACTCCATTCTGCTTTGGTGTGTGGATAAGATTGAAGCGGAAGAGATTATGGCTGAATTACATGAAGGTACTTTTGGCACTCATTCCATTGGGCATACGATGACAAAGAAAATCCTAAGAGCAGGCTATTATTTGTCTACCATGGAAGCAGATTGCTATCAACACTCTTGGACCTGTCATAAGTGTCAAATTTATGCTGACAAGGTGCATGTACCTTCGGTTCCTCTAAATGTATTGACGACTCCTTGGCCCTTTGCTATGTGGGGAATTGATATGATTGGGGAGATCAAGCCTACAGCCTCCAATGGACACCGCTTCATCCTAGTGGCCATTGACTATTTTAAAAAGTGGGTCGAAGCAGCTTCCTTTGCATCCGTTACTAAGAATGTTGTTGCCCATTTCATCAAGCAAAATCTCATTTACCGGTACGGTACCCCCAAAACGATCATCACTGACAATGGTACAAATCTTAACAACACTATGATCACCGCCTTGTGCGAGCAATTCAAAATTCAGCATCACAATTCTTCTCCCTACCGGCCAAAGATGAATGGTGTTGTCGAGGCTGCAAATAAAAACATTAAGAAGATCATACAGAAAATGACAGTCACATACAAAGACTGGCATGAGATGTTACCATTTGCTCTCCATGGGTAGCGTACCACATCTCGCACATCAACCGGGGCAACACCCTATTCTTTGGTTTACGGCATGGAGGTTGTCTTGCCTATTGAGGTTCAGATCCCCTCTCTGAGAATTATGAAAGATGTAGGATTGAATGAAAACGATTGGATCCAGACTTGACTTGATCAACTGAACTTAATTGATGAAAAGAGACTTACTGTTGTTTGCCATGGTCAGATGTATCAAAAACGGATGATCAAGGCTTTCAACAAGAAAGTCAGACGCCAAGTATATCAAGTTGGGGATCTAGTGATCAAACGTATCATCTTTCCACAAAGTGATCCCAGGGGCAAATGGACTCCTACCTATGAAGGACCATTTGTAATCAAAAACATTTTCTCAGGTGGAGCAATAATTTTGACCACCATGGATGGTGACGACCTGCCACACCCTACAAACGCGGACATAGTCAAAAAAATACTACGCATAAGAGACCCGTTAGGTTGACACACCTAGGCAAAACAAGGGCATCTCGGCGAACCAAAAGGTTCGGGCAAAAATTATGGATAAAATGAAAAAAAAATTGTACACCCGGCAAGTTGAAAACCCGAAAGGGTGACTTGGGCAAAAAAGGGTTTCCCGGTGGACTGAAAACCCGAAAGGGAGGTCCAGGAAAAAGTTAGGGAATAAAAGCGTATGACTATGTCCTGTTGGATCATTTGACAGACAACCTTTGGCTTTCGCTGACAAACTCAGTTTCTGACCAATTCAATCATCTTCGAACAAGCCAAATAGACAAGATATTCGGAGATATAAAGGCTATAGCAGAATTGGAACCCCATGGGATTATTACACATAGCTATCTTTCTTTGTGTAAATTTTTCTTGTTTTATGGCACCATTCTCTTACTAGAATGTTTGTCTCCTTTGTACAAAATACTTATTAAAAGTCAATACAAAGTTATCTCTTTGAAAGTACAAAAACTATTTGTATTTTTCTTTACGATTGTGTTTTGTTTGCAAAAGCATCCAATGATTCATTGATGAACATATGTGTGATACGGTGGGAGAATTGACTTGAGGTTTTGCGTTTGTATTCGCACTTGTTCGGTTTAGCAAGAGTCGCCACCGACTTTTTATTTTATCCTAAGGAAAGGTTAAAAAGCACAGCAAAAACCTTTGAGATGTTTTCGTGGGTTCGGGGGGTAGATTATGAAAAGGGAAGGTATTAGCACCCTTTTCATCCATGGTTATCCATGGGCTCTTAGTTACTTGTTTTAGATCACTTGCCTTGATTTTCAATTTCTTAAAATGGTGGTGTGTGTGTGTGGTTTTGAAAATGTTTTGAAAAAGATGCCTTATCTAGGTAACCGTTGTAACAATTCTTTACTCGAATGTTTTACAAAGGTGTGTGTCTTTTCGAAAAGATGTTTCAATGTTTTGAAAGTTGTTTTTGAAAGTTGTGTTGTGGAGTGTGTTTTGAAAGTAGGCAAGTGTGTTTTGCAAGTTTGATCAAGTAACTAAGAGTTGTCTACCCCTAAATTTACTCAAAGATCTTTCCTATGTTTTAACCCTTTTAACAGTGTTATTTCACCATTGTATTTGGTGAACAACCTTGTGTTAGGATGTTAACGGGACGGGCGTGGGTCATCGTTTAGACCATGAATGCAATGGTGCCAAGTGTCTTTGGCAATTTTGCTTGAAGGGACTATGATCATTTTGTAGGCAACTTCGAAAGCGTCATCGAGGGACTATGATCATTTGATTTGTTTTGTTTTGCCAAAGAAACTCAACATGCAAGCATGGCCCATTTTGGAAGGTAACAAGCGGGATTACCCTAGGGGTGCAAGTGTGAATGGTGTATTGATTATCATGCATTTGTCTTTGTATTAGGTTATCTAGCGGTTGATTTTGAATCTTTGCATACAAACCCTAATTACTATACAGTATATAGAAAGCGATAAATTGCGGGAATTTAAAGTCTAAGCTATTACAAATAAGTATCCGGGGATGGGGGTACAAATATTTACAAATGGGGATGAGTCTTATCAGGATAGTAGTGTCCAAATGTTATTTACAACCAAATCGAATCGCAATCTCAATGTAAAATGTAGCAATGTATAAGAATAAAAGCAATGTATCAAAAGTATTTGCGAAAGTGTATGTGATTATTTACAAGTAATAAAAATGTGAACCTAATGTATTATTAAGAATTTATTTATTTTTATGTTTTTGTTAATATGTACAAACAAAAGATTTAATAAAATAAAAGAGAATGCTTAAGAAATTCTATTTTTAGGTATTAATGTTTTTATGTATGAAAAAGATTTATTAAAAAAAGAGTTTTAAGACAACAATCCATTAACCTAATTAAATCTAATATTTATGTATTTCTAATTGTAATAATATGAAAAGAAATATTTAAGAAAAAATTTGTATATATATAAAAAAAGTCAATGTAATATTTTACTTTAAAAAGAAATAAAGTGATAAAATAAAATAAATAAAAAAAGATTGATTTATGAGTATAAGAAAAAGATAAGAAAAAAAAGTTGAATGGGCCTTAGAGTTTGTTCTTGGCCCAAAACACAATTTGAAAGAGAAACAAAGGGGGGGGGGGTATGTACGCTGAAAGGAGGGGTCAGGCGCTAGAAATGGAAATGGGCTTAGGCATGTGTCATGAGGGACGGGCCCAACGCTTGTTACAATTTGTTTTAGGGTTTGTTTTGGTTTGCTCAGAAACAAGGGTTGCAGCGTTACAGAGGCGCCGCTTCCATTCATCGTCTTCTTCGTCTCCTTGAGCCAAGATTCTGACTTAATCCTTCCCTGCCTGGCCACCGGACGCAACCTCTGGCTTATCCTCTCTTCACGGCTTGCTCAAGGCGGTACTTCAAAGAGGGTAACGATTTTTTTCCTTTTTTACGTTTTAGGTTTTGAATACTATGCATGTTTTTAGCTTTTTTATGTCCTGATCTTTATTGTTATTTTTGTGAGGTGTGAAAAGGAAAGAGGATAATACCTTTGTTGGAGAGAGGGAGGAGAGCTTGGACAGGAGGCTCCTTAGGCGGCCAAGGCAGGGAGTATGATGTTGTGCTAGCTTTGTGGAAAGACTGGTATTTTGTATCTTGTTTTTATGGTTTCATGATGAATACTGAAAACCTTGGTACAACTTCTTTTCCTCTGAAACGCCTTTGCTTCTTCTACTTGCTTGCTTCTGTATGATGATGATGCTTGGAATCTGAGTATGTTTTCGTTGGACCCTGTGATGAGCCTAGCTCTGAGGGTTGTTGTTGCTTCAGTTGTTGTTGATATGTTGGTTCTGAGTTGCCTTCGATATGCTTGCTCAATGATGAACCTAGGTTTTGAGAGATTGTTTGGATATGTTTGATTCTGAGCTTGCCTTGAGCTTTGATTGCTAACCCTGTGATGAATATATTCTGAGGGTTTTGTTTGTTTGAATACTTTGATCTGAGTTGCTTTTGGCTTGGTTGGAATTTTGTTTGGATAAAGGCTTATGCAGGTTGAAGCTTCAGTTTGCAAGCTTGTTTCTACCAGCTTTGCTTTGGCTTCAAAGCAGTTTGACAGGTTATGAGTTTTTTCTTGCTTAGGCTTTATTGTTTTGGAACAGGCAGGATGTTTAGGCTTTGGACACAGGTTTGTAGTTGAATATTTGTATGGATCTTTAGGATTTGGCTTGTGTTACTGTAAGTTTTAACTTTGAACTCAGGCTTTTGTTGTTTTTGGTCTGAACAGTTTTGATTTGTGGGGGTTTAGGCCTCGTGTTTGAATAAGTTTAAGGCAGGTTTGAGAGTTTACAAGCTTTGAGGTTTGTGTCTTGAACCAGGTTTCAGGACTTTGGTTTGTTGAAGCAGGTTAAGGCTTGAGGCAGGCCCTTTGTGTTATGCAACATTTTGTAGTTTTAGGCTTTTGGTTTGAGATTACAGGTTGAGAGCTTGGTGTCTTTGTGTTATGTGGTTCTGTGTTTGAAACAGGTTTGGCTTGTTTGAGGTTTTTGACACCGTTTGGAGGATTTTGGCTTTGTGTTGTTTTTTTGTTATGTTGTTTTGCCTCTCTTTTTTGTTCTGGTATATCTTGTTTATATCTTTAAGCCTCAAGCCTGCTGTACTGTAAGCCTCTTCTCTCTCTCCTCCTCTCTCTATCAGAAAAAGCATTGTTTATTGCTTACTGTACTATCTACTCTGAAAAAGGGTTGGCCTTGAAAATGATGATATTTTTTGTAAGTGCCTTCGTTTGGGATTGGCTCATCTCTTGTAAAACAAATAGCAACAATAATGTAATGTAATGTACAATAGGAGCAGCCTGAAAATTCTATTGTAAATGCCTAAACATGCTCTGGAACAACATGTCTCAAGAGATGTCATAACATCATACCAGACATCAAGCTACTGAACTGTCAAGACTGATGCAGTTCTGTTCCTAAAGTTATGCAGAATATTCTGCCAAATAGAATGCATAACAAGTAGCGAAAATTGAAGGCATACGTGGAGCCCTAGAAGATTCAATCAGAAGCTAAGGATAAGGAGAAAAGCTCGATTGAAGACCTAACTTGTAGTAGAAGTTTTCTGCTTATTTTATGCAGGTTGTTAGAACTGCATTGCTGTTATGTGAAGGCTCAAATCCAGCTGGGAAAGAGGGTTATAAATAGAAGCATTGTAACCTAATTGAAGGGGGAGTTCGCTGATTGACAAGATGTAATCACTTAGGGCTAGTTGTGAACCACCCGGGCTGTGGGATGGTCACCATACTCCTTGAAACCTGTAGGTTAAAGGATGTGTGCATTGTACTTGATTGAAGCTTTTAAGCATGATCAAGATGTGTAATGGAAGTGTATCTTCTGAACAGTTTAAGTACTATAGAATGTTATCACTGCGGTGATTGAGGGGGAGTGAGAGGGGTCTCATATCTAGGATTGGATCTTAGGTAAAAGTGTCATTGGGTAGTGATTAAGTGAGAAGGCTGTCAACGGGTATGTTGGCTGTAGAGTCTTTGAATTGATACTACTAATAGTGAACTTTATCCCTGGCTTGGAAGCCCCCAGATGTAGGTTGGTTGAACCGAACTGGGTGAACAATTCTGTGTGTTATTTACTTTCTGTATTGGTCATTTACTTTGGTGTCACAGCATTCCTCGTAACATCAATGCATAAGATTAACCTTAACTATTCTGAACTTCAGTAAATAAGAACCTGCGTGTTACTGGCTCTGGTATGTTAGTCCAGTGACTGTTGTAGAACAGATATCAAAAGTACAGCCTATTCTACCTGTACAGCGCTTAATGTCAGATCAGAGGTCTTAACATTCCTTTAGACATTCTGAGTCTGTGACATTCCCGGAATTTCAATTGGTATCAGAGCGGGCATCCTGTCTGTCTCTGGATGAGATCCATGGGGGATACTTTCCGGTTGTGTACAAGGTAGAATATTGTTTGAACCAGTAGTGTTCATATTGTTTGGTCCCTAGGAGTGGAGGATGGACCAATTTGGGAGAAAGTAGATCAATCTGATCAGCAATGTTGAAGGAAGATGAAAGTGTTTGAACAAATTCAAAGACCTCATGCGGGAGTGAAGTTTTTGGAGTGCATTGTACAACCTGTATTCAGCACAAAGAAGAATATTATCAAAACCTTCATGCGGGAGTGAAGATATTGATAAGGTATCATCTGTGTGTGTAAAGCTTCCTTTTAACCAGGCTGTAGAGTTGGGTCTAGGAAGTTGCTTGGTGAAGAAGCAAACAACTTGTAGGATTGATTTATTTTCAATTCTTATGTGTCATGCTTGCTATATGGAGTAAGCATTGTGTAGGTTCTGTTGAAATTCTGCTGTTCCGCTGCATAGCTTCTGATACAACGCCTAAAGTGAAAGAAGAACTCTAGGGTTATTATTTTCAACAGAATTTGTAAGCAGATTTTGCAATCTATCAATAATGTCCTCAAGTCCTCTCATAAAGGCAAGGCATTTATTATTAGTGTTGATGAGTATCAATTGATCAATGATTCTCATATACGTCTACAAGCTGATTGAAGATTATCAAGGATGATGTGTTCCAAGGAGATGGAACTGATATGCTTAAGGATGTTAGAACATCATGCAACTGCCAGTTTAAGAACAGATGTTCTGGGTGCTAAACACTTGTAGTGCGAATACATATGTTTGGAACCTACTCCTGATCTGGAAGAGGAGACATCTGGTTTGAAATAATTGATCAAGGGAGTATATGTACTGAGCTAAAAGCACTTAAAAGGACTTTAAAGTGTGATTTCCAGGTTTCCCCTCATATGATTTCTGTGTCTTCAGCCAAGTAAATATACTTAACAAATATGAAGAAGTAATCAGTCATGATCATCTAGTATGATTAGATAATGGAAGCAGAATCTTTATGTGATAAATATGTGGAAATCAGAATCAAAAGTTCTAAAGCTTGTACAACATCACAACTGTTGAAGACATCAGTTGTTGAGGAAAGACAGATAAGTTCCAGATTTAGTGAACATCCTCATGATTGATAATGAAGTTTCTTCTAGTACAAGTTACAGAATGTGGCAACCTGAAACTTGTACAGCAAGTAAACTAAGGACTCTTAATTTGAAACCTGTGGCAAATTCCAAATGAAGAGTACTTACTATGTGTCTAAAGTAAAGAGCTCAACACTGTATGATCAAGCTGATATGAAAGGGAGTTCATCTTACCTTGTTCTATAAGATGCTTGAGTTTATTTCTCATGATCTTAGTAATTTCCTAAGAGGATAGGAATAGAACAGGGTATGTCTACCAATCACATAAACTGCAGCATGTGAAGGAGAATTCACTTAAGTCTCTACAAAGTCAAATGGTGGATATCTACACTTTGACAAGTCATCCCCATCACCTAGGATGAACTTGTTAGTTGTATGTAGCAAGGAGGAGTTATTTTCAAAAGACCCTCGTTTTACTTAAAGTTCATTTATGTGGTGACCTTACATAAGAGAAACAACTTGGTCTGCTCTTGTCTACAGGAGTATGGTACGATTAACTCCTTGTACTGTTCAAGGGTCAAGGTGAAGGTGATACATGCTAGTTGCTGCATGGTTATGTGGTTATTGTGGGTCTGATCATAAAGGATGTAAGAAAAGTGTGCTTTGATTGCTTTTGATGTTCATCCAAAACCATAGTATAAGCCAGGTTCATATGGTTGAGATCAATGTCAGATCTGATGTTGCAACATCATCTCAAACGAAGGGCCGCTTCAGCAGTTGGTTTTTCATGCATGGAGCAGAAGATTGTTAGAATAATTATCCTACCTTGAGAAGATGGCATAATCTAACTAATAATGAATACTTTGACGGGAGACTAAGTATTCATTAGGATCTTGCATAAAGATATATATATATATAAGCACTTTGATGGGAGACTAATTGTTTGTCTAATATGTATGCAAGGCTGTATTCTGAACCTATTACTCAGAACTTGGTAGAGAGTTTATTTCTCTCTAAGAATCTTCTGGTGAGTAATCACACCTTTCTTATGGGGAATATAAAAGGGCATCAATCCCCTGGATGTTAACTTCAGAATCCAAGCAGATAGGTTCATGCTGTAACATCATTTATTGTTAGAAGTCCGTGGCAGAGACTTGGAACTGTGAATCTTAATATTCTAGTGTGGCGGTTTTATTGTTGGTTTGGAATAAGTAGATTCTACTTGTGTTTAAAAGAAGTATGCTTAACAACGCATAACTACTGTTGTGGTCTGAAGAAATTTACTAGTATTAGCAACTACTAGTAAATATATTATACAGAAGGATAACATGATCAAAGGATAATCCTTCTAGAAAGTCTAAATCTTAGTAAAGCTTGTAAGCACACTAAGAAGGTTGGAGGTTGGTTTCAGACTATGGCTACATGAGAGACATGATAAGTGTGGAAGCACAAGGGCATGAATCAGAGATGTTCTTACTATTCTAAGACTAGTTTCAGGGTGCTTGAAGTTACCACCTCAGAGCTAGTGCTACTGGTTTCCACGCCACTGTTTTGATTGGCCTTAACAAGGGAAGTCACTGAGTGTTGCACTTTTCCAATTACAATATACATTGAAGGGAGATTCTGTAATGTTGGACTTAATCTGAAGATCAGAAGTCAGAAGAGGGCAGTGGTATGCTGATGTTTATGTGTTCTGATAATATGACATTGTGAAGTCATGGATAATGTCTCAACAACAGGAGATTGAAGAATTGCTCTTATCAATAACAAATTGGTCTAGCAAATCAGACTTCACTAGCTCCAACAACTACTAGTGAATGGAAGATCAGAAGAATTTAGAGTCTTTTGGTGTATTGAATCTCAGCAACACAAAGCATGAGTGATGGCCATGCTTAAAATCTCTTGCTACTAGCTGTTAAAGTGCCCCTCTCTGTGCCTAAATGAGAGAAGTAAAAAGAAGGCTGTTGTTGAAAAATGCAAGGTAATGTCTAAGTAAGTGTCATGACATTATCAACGACATTGCAACCTTGGGGAAATCAAGAAGAATACGGGAAAATAACTTCGCCACGTCATTGGTAGTCTGTTTCCTAGAAGGAATAAATCTTCAGTCCCGAAAATGGGTCAAAGGCTGATTTTAGACTGGATCTTTTTGTGGTATTGACAGAAACAAACAATACATGCACAGTCAGTCTGAAATGTGCACATGCTCTAACAGGTATCCTTGACCAAGATTTTATATTAGCATCTCTTTTGGACCTGGTATCTCCTTATATAACCTCCTGTCACACATTCTTTTATCTCACAACCATCATGGGGTTTATACGGATTTGGGAAAACTGTTCTTGGATCTGGTTTTGTGAGGGCTTTCTTTGGCAATTTTTGGCCAAAAAGGGGGAGAAAGGAGTACTGTTAGAAACTGTCCTCGTTGCAGCAGCTACTACTCAAAATTTTGATCACAAAGACTTGTCACAAACTCAGCAGAAATTCAAATGGCGTGAATTTCTTTGTGACTTGTGATCTGAGTTCTGAACACAGTTGTGACCTGTGTTCTGAGTTACAAGGGAGATATTCTGGTCACTCCTTAAAGGTTCTCTGATGCCTCTGAAAGGATAGTTTATCTCCCACGGTCCTCTTTTTCCACCATCAGTGACAAGAAATGGTTCGTGGTCTAAAAGGGAATAAGGTGCATCCTCTTCCTCCTGTGCCACAAGAGGTCCTGAATGGTGAGTATTATTGCTGTATTTGTTTTAGCCAAAATTAGCCAAAGGGGGAGATTGTAAGTGCCTTCGTTTGGGATTGGCTCATCTCTTGTAAAACAAATAGCAACAATAATGTAATGTAATGTACAATAGGAGCAGCCTGAAAATTCTATTGTAAATGCCTAAACATGCTCTGGAACAACATGTCTCAAGAGATGTCATAACATCATACCAGACATCAAGCTACTGAACTGTCAAGACTGATGCAGTTCTGTTCCTAAAGTTATGCAGAATATTCTGCCAAATAGAATGCATAACAAGTAGCGAAAATTGAAGGCATACGTGGAGCCCTAGAAGATTCAATCAGAAGCTAAGGATAAGGAGAAAAGCTCGATTGAAGACCTAACTTGTAGCAGAAGTTTTCTGCTTATTTTATGCAGGTTGTTAGAACTGCATTGCTGTTATGTGAAGGCTCAAATCCAGCTGGGAAAGAGGGTTATAAATAGAAGCATTGTAACCTAATTGAAGGGGGAGTTCGCTGATTGACAAGATGTAATCACTTAGGGCTAGTTGTGAACCACCCGGGCTGTGGGATGGTCACCATACTCCTTGAAACCTGTAGGTTAAAGGATGTGTGCATTGTACTTGATTGAAGCTTTTAAGCATGATCAAGATGTGTAATGGAAGTGTATCTTCTGAACAGTTTAAGTACTATAGAATGTTATCACTGCGGTGATTGAGGGGGAGTGAGAGGGGTCTCATATCTAGGATTGGATCTTAGGTAAAAGTGTCATTGGGTAGTGATTAAGTGAGAAGGCTGTCAACGGGTATGTTGGCTGTAGAGTCTTTGAATTGATACTACTAATAGTGAACTTTATCCCTGGCTTGGAAGCCCCCAGATGTAGGTTGGTTGAACCGAACTGGGTGAACAATTCTGTGTGTTATTTACTTTCTGTATTGGTCATTTACTTTGGTGTCACAGCATTCCTCGTAACATCAATGCATAAGATTAACCTTAACTGTTCTGAACTTCAGTAAATAAGAACCTGCGTGTTACTGGCTCTGGTATGTTAGTCCAGTGACTGTTGTAGAACAGATATCAAAAGTACAGCCTATTCTACCTGTACAGCGCTTAATGTCAGATCAGAGGTCTTAACATTCCTTTAGACATTCTGAGTCTGTGACATTCCCGGAATTTCATTTTTGAATGTTGCTTGCATTGTATCTTTCCTCTGCACATTCCAAATTTCCTGCATATCTCTTGTGTACTTTGTTGACAGCTTTATTGGCTTTTGATATCTTTGACAGTTTGACAGCTTTGCACTTGGTTAGGCATTTTTCAGTTTGCATATGTGCAGTTCAGTTTGGACTTTGTAATTCAGTTTAGTTTCTTGCAGCTTGGTTGACATTTTTGTTGACACTTCGCAATTTGAAATTATGCAGCCTTGGGCATTTTGTTTAAATTTGCAGCCTTGTACATTTTTTTATATTTGCAAGCATATAAATTCTTTCCCTCTTTGTGAACCAAGAGTTTTCTTGTGATTTGCAGAGAGGGCAAACAAACTGATTCCGGCCAACTCTTTTAATGATGAGTTTTAAAATATTTGTCTGCCTTTTTATTTCATCTGCATTGACTTCTTTTCTTTTCTTTGTTTTTGCAGATAAAAATTAATTGAGCAATGGGGAGCATCAGTAGAAGATGAAGACTTAGGAAACTTTAGGATAGCTTTATTTTATTTCCAATTATTTGTAATAACATTATTTGTAAATACTGTAAATGTATTCAAATAACATTTGTACTAATAATTAAAAATAAATAAAAGCTCTTTTGTCAATTAATCTCTTTTAATTCTTCTTCAATTGTTTATTTAATTATTTATATTTCTTAAATTATAATAACTGGAAAATATCCAATAATTTTAACTTAGAAATGATAAATAATCAATAAACGCCCGGCGTTCCGAATAATCAAAAGTATTGCACAGTCAATCAAACAGACGTCCATATTTCCTTTATTTCACTGATTAAATCAAACACTGCAAACTCTCAATCAGAAGCCTCAACCCATATCCCAGAGTAAATTGAAAAGAGCTGTAGAATTAATTCTTTCTGAGAATGCGCGTACAAACCCTAGTTCTTGATTTAATTTTCACAGAAGCGCCTGCCTGATCAAACCCTGAGCCAAACTCAACCAAACCCTAATAATCTGCTTGAACTGTTCCAGAGTCCATGAAAACCCTAATTTGGATAGACTGATAAGAAAAAGTCTGTTTGACTGATTCTTACGCCAATCTGAAAAGCCGGGGAAAACCCGAAGCTGTGATTTCTTGTGGAAAAATAGGAGGGAAAATTTTGGGGTACAACAGTTGCCCCTGTTCAATCTTCTTGAACCTGAAGAGTTAGATTGGCAAGTTTGCCTTTCGCGACTCGAAGGTAAAAGGAGATTGGACACTAGAGTGCCCAAAAAATTTGCACTCGGTGATGTGATGGTAGAGGGAATGGGCTTAAAGATGCCATTTGGTGATGGGCTTAAAGATGCCATCTAGGGATGTGACAGAATCTTGTCGGGGGATGGGCTTAGAGATGCCATCTGGAAGTGTTTGTTGAACTGTAAGTCATTGGCGAGTGGATGAGTATCAGAAAGGTATCCATGTTTTTGAACATTTCTGAACTGGGGGGTTCTGAACGAGCGATAGATTGACATCCGTATCTGGAAGCATCCGTAAACTGTTTTCAAAAGTTGAGGAATCTGAACAAGCGATAGGTTAACATCCGTGTTTGGAGAACCCGTAAGCTGTTTTTAGAAGTCTTGAAGTTGAATAAGAAATAGAGCAGCATCCATGTTGGGAAGCGTCCGTAAACTGTTTTCAAAGGTTGAGTCTGAACAAGCGATAGATTAACATCCGTGTTTGGAGAATCCGTAAACTGTTTTCAGAAGTCTTGGAGTTGAATAAGCAATAGAGCAGCATCCGTTGTTGGGAAGTGTCCGTAAACTATTTTCAAAAGTTGAGTCTGAACAAGCGATAGATTAACCTCTGTGTTTAGAGAATCCGTAAACTGTTTTCAGAAGTTGAAGAATCTGAACAAGCGATAGATTAGCATCCGTGTTTGGAGAATCCGTAAACCGTTTTCAGGAGTCTGAAGAATCTGAACAAGCGATAGGTTAACATCTGTGTCTGGAGAACCCGTAAACTGTTTTCAGAAGTCTTGAAATTGAATAAGCAATAGAGCAGCATCCATGTTGGGAAGCGTCCGTAAACTGTTTTCAAAATTTGAGTCTGAACAAGCGATAGATTAACATCCGTGTTTGGAGAATCCGTAAACTGTTTTCAGAAGTTGAAGAATCTGAACAAGCGATAGGTTAACATCCGTGTCTGGAGAACCCGTAAACTGTTTTCAGAAGTCTTGAAGTTGAATAAGCAATAGAGCAGCATCCGTTGTTGGGAAGCGTTCGTAAACTGTTTTCAAAAGTTGCATCTGAACAAGCGATAGATTAACATCCGTGTCTGGAGAACCCGTAAACTGTTTTCAGAGGTCTTGAAGTTGAATAAGCAATAGAGCAGCATCCATGTTGGGAAGCGTCCGTAAACTGTTTTCAAAAGTTGAAGAATCTGAACAAGCGATAGGTTAACATCCATGTCTGGAGAACCCGTAAACTATTTTCAGAAGTCTTGAAGTTGAATAAGCAATAGATCAGCATCCGTTGTTGGGAAGTGTCCGTAAACTGTTTTCAAAAGTTGAGAAGTGGAGAAGGAACCGGTGTAGGGTTTCCTGATGATGAGTCCGTGTAAAACTGCATTTGAATTTGAGAAGGAACCGATGTAGGGTTTCCTGATGATGAGTCCGTGTAAAACTGCATCTGGATGAATCTGGAATAAGTATCAGAATGTCGCCATGTCTGGGTCACATCTGAACTATCTCTGGGTGAATCTGGAATAAGTATCAGAATGTCGCCATGTCTGGGTCACATGTGAACTATTTCTAGAAAGAATCTCGGAAGATGATGATCTTTGTCTGTTGAATGATCTTTACTGAAAAGGTAAAGAGTTAGTTGTATGCAATGTCATGATGCATGATGCAATGTATGTTATATCAATGTTTATGATATGAATGTGATGAATGCGCATGTAAGCTGATGAGCTGTCTTGCTGAGGATAGATGAATCCTGGATGGCTGGAGATAAAAGAATCTTGACTGTTGCCGGGGAAATTAATTCCTTGACGGCTGCAGGGGATTGAAAATCCTTTGATCGTTGAAAATGAGAAGTCCTGGGACCGTTGTTGGGGGATCAGGAGCTTGGACTGTATGCCAATCTACTGGGGGATTCCTATCTTGGGGAGATCTTCACTGGGGAATATCTGAATATCCTGTGAGGAACTGAGAATGAGAGTCTTCATTCTGCTTGGGGATTGATAGTTGGAAGTTTTAGCTCCACTGGGGATTGCAAGAATCTTTTGATTGCTGCAGGTACTGATCTGGGATAAGTATCGGAATATCGCCAAATATGGGTCACATCTGAACTATCTCTAGAAGGGAATCTGGAATAAGTTTCGGAATGTCGCCAAATTTGGGTCACATCTGAACTATCTCTAGAAAGAAAATCTGGAATAAGCATCAGAATGTCGCCAAATCTGGGTCACATCTGAACTATCTCTAGACGAAAATCTGATCTTGATTTTGTTAAGGGTCAGAAATTAGGAGTATACCAATCTTCTGAGGTGATGAGAATCTTCATTCGGTTAACGGTCAGAAACTGGGAGTATACCAATCTTCTGAGGTTTTAAGGATGAGAGTCTTCATTTGAGAGAAACAGATTTTTAGGAGCTTCAGTTGTCCGTTATCTTGTTGGTGGTCGTAACTTCCAGCAGGTGATGAAGGAAATTTTGACGATTACGGTGATTACTACTCCAAAAGATGAAGGAATCTTTGATTACTACTCCAAAATATGAAGGAACCTTGATTACTACTCCAAAAGATGAAGGAATCTTTAACGATTACTACTTCAAAAGATGAAGGAACCTTGATGATTACTACTTCAAAAGATGAAGGAACCTTGATGATTATTACTTCAAAAGATGAAGGAACCTTGATGATTACTACTTCAAAAGATGAAGGAACCTTGATGATTACTACTTCAAAAGATGAAGGAACCTTGATGATTACTACTTCAAAAGATGAAGGAACCTTGATGATTACTACTTCAAAAGATGAAGGAACCTTGATGATTACTACTTCAAAAGATGAAGGAACCTTGATGATTACTACTTCAAAAGATGAAGGAACCTTGATGATTACTACTTCAAAAGATGAAGGAACCTTTGACGATTACTACTTCAAAAGATGAAGGAACCTTGATGATTACTACTCCAAAAGATGAAGGAACCTTGATTACTACTCCAAAAGATGAAGGAACCTTATTTGTTGATCAATCTGCATATGTTAAGAATGCTGTTGAAATGTAATTTATTCTGGAGAATAAATCCTTGACAAATGTTGGGGAAATAAACCCATGACTGCAGGTCTGCTAGAGAGGTTTCATCACTGCCCCCAGTATCAGATGCATGTGATATTGCCAGGAAACTTGGACTGTTCGTAACCCTTGAGATTGACATTCGAATGCCCCAAGCGATGGTGACGGAGACTTGCCCCAGGTTAATCTGCAATTGAGAGTTTTGTTGAAATCTTGACTGGACTGCCCCAGGTTAATTGAACTTTGAAAGATCTGTTGAAACCTTGACTGGACTGCCCCCAGGTTAACTGAACTTTGAAAGATCTGTTGAAACCTTGACTGGACTGCCCCAGGTTAACTGAACTTTGAATAATCTGTTAAAACCTTGACTGGACTGCCCCAGGCATGCTGGATGGTGACATGTCAAGCCCCCTTGTTGATAGGAGATTTGTCAATGGAGGTGTCATCCTTTTTGAAGTGATTTTGCTCACTGAGAGGGCTTTCGTTCATCGGATATTCATTGTGTGAATTTCTCTGCTGTCAAACAAATAGCCAAATGCAAACAGTGATATTCGAGCAATGCAAAGTTTATGTTTGTCTCGAAGTTTTGAAAAATGCGTTTTTTAGCAGAAAACTTTTTGTAAGACAAATTCAACACCAGATTTTATAGCAAAGCCTTACAGGAGTCAGGATACCTTTTGTAACAGTATGCTTTCGAACTAACCCATGCTTCAATTAGGACTTTTGAAGGGTTGTAACGTGGCTTGGTTCACGGTTTTAAGAAACAAAGGATAAAGGCTCAAAGTGTATTTGTACCCACCCGCTCTTCGTGATGTTCTTCAATCCTAAACTCAATTAATTGTGCGTCGAACTCCATTCGAATTTGGAACGACTTTTTGGGTGATGGTTCACCAATTGAATTTGGAGGGCAGTCATCCTCTCCTTTTTTCTTTTGCAACATTTTTCATGTTGTTGAGGATTTGTAATGACCTCTTTCTTTTGATTTGTTATCCCTAACTTTTGCCTGACTGTTCCTGTTTTCGAGATTACAGTCAGCGGGATGCCCCAGGTTTCTTAAGCCTCCTTTATAGGTTTTAGCTTAGTGGGCTTTTCTCTTTTGAGAGATTGACTGCCTATGAGATAGGGAACCATCACTGTCTTTTGATTCTAAAGGAATGTATTTCTTTTTTGATGTCGTTCGTTGTATTACGAACTGAGAGTTTGCGACTTCAATGCGCACCTTTTTTGGATTAACTGAGAGACTACCCTGCCCCAGGTTTAAATCAAAGGTTTCAAATTGTTTAGAACAGAAAACTCCTACTTCTTTGGCTCGAAGGGGTTGACTAGGGATTATCTTCCTTATAACTCCAGCGTTTGGGAATTGAAAGAAATGCCTGTACATCATCAGCAAGGTCTGTTCAAAAGCATATTGTATGAGATTATGGTGTTGTTTCGTCATCCTCCCTCTAAAGGCTTGTAGCTTTTTATCAAGAGTTAAATATCATAAAGAAAGCATAAGAGTAGTGAAAACGAATGGATGAATTCAAGACAAACATATGCAATGCATTAATGAAACAAAGTTTGACATTAATAGATAAATTGTTTGAATAACAAAAGAAATTACAAATTGAAAATTCGAATGGAACAAAAGTCTCTCAGTTTGAGCTTTGTCATTTCAGATGGAGAAAACCCTTAACGGAAGATTTTCATCTCGCCATCCGGCATGAATCTCAGCACCCCAATGTCAATCAGATCTTGAATCTTGTTCTTCAAGGCCCAACAGTCGTCGGTGTCATGTCCCGGGCTATAGGAGTGGTATACACAAAATGCGTCGGGATGATAGTTAGGAGCGGAGGTATTGGGCTTCCGAATAGGATCCCTCAAAGCAGTCAGATTGACCTCCAACAAGCACTCCAGTATTAGAGATGACGGTATGTCAGTCTCAGTGAACTGTCTTCCCGACGTTTTTTTCTTACGCCGATTACCCCGTTGACGCTGGAAAGGTTGTTGATGGGCTTGTGACCCTGAAGCAAGTAGAGGAGCCTTTCCCTTGTCTTCTTGGCTGGAAGGGGGTTGAATGATGAATTGCTCTTCAACCTCATATGTTTGTCCAACTTGGTTGTCCCGAAGCAGTTGGTTGACGAGAACTCTGAATCCATGAGTAATCCCTCCGTATGATTGGAAAGAATAGGAAAACGTCTCTAGGCTATTCCATGAGTAATCCCCACAATACGTCATTTGAATCCCCAGTGGAACTAAAACTTCAAATCATTAATCCCCAGTAGAAATCGTCAAATATCTCAGGGTTCCCCGAGCAGATCTTACAAGTAGTACATGGCATTGCCCTCGCAACAGAACTTATTTCAACTCTAAGACATGAAAGTTCAACATATCCTCAGCAGCTTTTAAGGATTTATTTCCCTCAAATAGACAGCAATACAGCAAATCAGCTTACATGCGCATGCATTGCATCCACATATCATAAAGCGAATACATTTCATCATACATTTCATGCAACATAACTTTGTGTTTCAGCTAACATTTTACCCTTTTCAGGATAAGATTAACAGCTACCATTAACAATATGCAATCATGATACAGTATGGATACGCTCCAGATACGGATGCCATCCTGATACTCATTCAGATTTAACCTTTTGATACAGTTCAGATACGCTCCAGATACTGATGCCATCCTGATACTCATTCAGATTCAACCTTTTGATACAGTTCAGATACGCTCCAGATACGGATGCCATCCTGATACTCATTCAGATTTAACCTTTTGATACAATTCAGATACGCTCCAGATACAGATGCCATCTTGATACTCATTCAAATTCAACCTTTTGATACAGTTTAAATACGCTCTAGATACGGATGCCATCCTGATACTCATTCAGATTCAACCTTTTGATACAGTTCAGATACGCTCCAGATATGGATGCCATCCTGATACTCATTCAGATTCAACCTTTTGATACAGTTCAGATACGCTCCAGATACGGATGCCATCCTGATACTCATTCAATTTCAACTCTCAGATACAGTTCATATACGCTACAGACACGGATGTCGTTCTGATACTCATTCAGATTCAACTTTCAGATACAGTTCAGATACACTCCAGACACGGACGCCATTCTGATACTCATTTTTTCAACTTACAAATAACAACACAAATAATCATCTTTGGATGGCATCTTTGAGCCCATCTCCTACAAATTTCTACCACCTCTCCAAATGGCATCTTTTAAGCCCATTCCCTGCACAATCAACCACCACATCATCGAGTGCAAATTTTTGGGCACTCTAGTGTCCAATCATCTTCCACCTTCGAGTCACAAATGGAAAAACATGCCAATCTAACTCTTTAGGCTTAAGAAGATTGAACAGGGGCAGCTGTTGTACCCTAAAATTTGCCCTCTCATGTCTCAAGGACTCTTAGAAAAACTTCAGTCAAGTTGTAAACCTCAGATCATAATTTTCTAAAAAGAACCATTCAAATTGCCAAAAGGGGGCAAAATGAGCAAAATCAGAGTTTCAGCTGCAAAAAGTCAATCGGACGCTAAAAATGCTTGACCAAATTTGAGTCCTAAAAATCACATTATGTCAAGACATCCAAAAAATGGAGTTTGATCATCAAAAATCAAGAGAATCAAAAATCCAACTTTGCAAGACTTTGAAATTTTTCTAAGTATTTTCTATACTTGGTTAATTTCATTTGCTCCATGACATTTTTTACTACAATTCCAAATAATTCAAAATGATGCAAGTAATTCAAGTTATTACAAAATGGAATTTTTGCAAGTTTACAAATCCTAAACTTTGTATTGCTTGGACTTTTTTCCTTTGATTCAAAACCTTGCCACAATGCTTTGTCCTTGACACAATATGCATAAATTGCTCCACAAACCAAACTTGTTTCATACTACAAACTATGTTGCCCAAGTTATTGCTGAACAAAAAATGGTATGTTACTTCTATACTTTGCCACAACACTCCAAACCTTTGCTCATTTGTTGTCTTACAAAACCTTGTGTCATGCTGCACCATAAACCTGTCACAAAACCTGCATTGTTATCCTATACAATCCAAAATATGTCCACAAAACCAGTCAAAAACTGCTCTACACAGTCTGCCTCAAGCGTGCATCATAACAGTCCAAAAATTGCACCAAAATGGCAAAGGAAATTTGTGTGCAGAAAGTATCAAAGAAGTAGGCAAAAATAATTCAAAATAGCTTATTTGATTTCCCCCCTAAATCACAGTAAAAGGTCTACAAAAGGGGACTGTCTCATAATACATAGAGGTTGGATTTTGGAGAGAAAAAAGAGAGAAGAGAAAAAACAAAACTTTTGTTAAACTTTGCTCATTCATAAAACCCAACTCAGTTCATCCATAAAAACTTTGCTCATCTTCGACGCTGTTTCCACACACAAAAACAGAAAAAATCCTCAATCCATTAATGTACAACCTTGCAAACCTTCCCCTAAACCAACTACCCAAACACCTCATATACATCACATGGAGATTGTTCTAACATAAGAACAGTTTCTGTAACACCTTTATCATCACCTTCCAAGCATAAACAAAAACAATACTTTACACCTTTGACTGGGTTGGAGCGATTCTGGAACTTGGTCACACAGAGCAAGGACTGGAGTAGCTCTAAAGAGGAGTTCGGTCATTCATCACTTTGCATCCGTAGATATCCATACGTATTCTAAAGTTTCACTTCAAGAGGTATATCTTTCTTCAAACTGTAATATCTTTTTCCATACATCATTTTTTGTTTGCGTCCAAAAGATATATAAAAGATAAGTCAAAAAAAGGGAAAACTCAGTAAAAAAGAGCATGACAGGGGATGACACGGCCGTTTCAGCTCCTCTGTTGAAAAAAATCTCACAAAAATGAAGGTCAGGGGCTGACACGGGTGCCCGTGTCACAGGACACGGCCGTGTCAGCCATACTGGAAGTTTACGCTAACAAAAATGCAAGTCAGGAGCCAACACGGGTGCCCGTGTCACTCGACACGGCCCGTGTCATTTTAGCTGATACAGAAAAGGAAAAGAGGCACATGGACCATTACATAAGCTGACACGGGTGCCTGTGTCGGACCAGACAGCATAAATTTTGATTTTTCTTTTGATCTTTTGCTTTTATTTTCGTTCAATTTGGTTGTAATAATTAGGAATTTTATTTTTTGCAGCCCCCCACTTGTACACTTGTATACCCCATCCCTCAAAAATCATGTAATAGCGTAGGACCTTTATTTTCCGCATTTTTTGCTTTCATAAATGTTAGTAATTAGAGTGTATGGCAAGATAAAACCAACAAGTAGACCACCCTAATCAAAGACTAAACGCATGCAATCAAACATACCAATCACACATGCACCTCTAGGGTAATCTCGCTTTGTTGCCTATCGGAAAAATAGTCATGTCCCTCGAACATGGGCGTTTTAGAAAAAGACCCTCGATAAAAGATCGTAGTCCCTCGATGACCCTCGATGTTGCCTTCAGTAAAACGATCTAGTCCTTAAACGACATTGCTAAAACATCTCATAAGTTGCCTTCTATGACTATACAAACGTCCCATACCCGTCCCTTCACATCCAACGATGGGGCTTCTTACCAAATCAATGGTAAGATAGCCACATCTAAAGGAGAAGGAAAAGCACCTTTAAGACCTTTCGAGTAGGTAGATTCACTCCTAGTTACTCGCTTGCTCACGACAAAAACATTTTCGCACACCAACACTTTCATTTCAAAAACACTTTCAAAAAGACAAAACATTTTTTAATACGTTCTTATAGAGATGAGAACCATTGCAAAATATCTTTCTGAAAATCACTTTCAAAAACATAATCCACAAACACATCCTTTGAACTATCTTTCAAAACAAAACTTTGTACGCGTTCTTATAGAAATGAGAACCGTTACAAAGATATTTTCAAAACACTTTCAAAGCCCACATCACAAGCAAATTGTCAAAGCAAAAGCAAGTTGATCTAGCGAGTAACTAAGAGCCCATGGAAAACCACGGATGAAAAGCGTGCTAACACCTTCCCTTTTCATAATCTACCCCCTGAACTCAAGAAAACATCTCTAAAGGTCTTTCTTGTGCTTTTTCACCTTTCCTTTTGGATAAAAGAAAATTCGGTGGCGACTCTTGCTAAACCGCAACATTTGCAAACACAAACGCAAAACCTCAAGTCAGTTCTCTCACCGTATCACAACAAATAATTATATATTGCAAGGATGACACCAAACATGAGAAAATAGTGATGATAAATTCTGGGAGAATGGGCCAGGGCAAGATTGGAACACATATATTGACTCTTAACTATGAGATAAAAACTCAAACTAGGAAGAATAGATAAGACTATATTTCAAAAGGAAAGTTCCAGGACAAAATTGGGATACAAATCACAAAATTGAGACGAAACTCAACCCGAGACGACTAGATGATACTAGGCTTCAGAAGGATGCATCAGGACAAATCTGGAGCATGAATTACAATAATGAGATAAAACTCAACCAAAAATACCAGGTAAAGCTAGATTCTGAAAAGTGTGTCAGAACAAAACTGAATCACACAAGGGTGAGATAAAACTCAAACTAATAAGAAAAGAGAAAACTAAACTCTGGAAAGAAAGTGTCGGGATAAAAAGCAGATCACAAAAAGGGTGAGAAGAAACTCGAACCGAGGAGAATTGGAAAAACTAAACCCTGAAAAAGTACACGGGGCAAGGTGGCTAGAGCGCGTGATTCTAGGAGCACCTGCTAGTCTCAACCCAAGATAGACAGTATGAAGGAACAGAAAGAATCCCAGGAGTAAGAAACAAAATGAGACAAAACTCGACCCATTATAACTAGTTAGAAAAAACTAAACTAGATAAGTACCGGGGTGAAATTGGATTTCACGCACGGGTAACAAGGCAAAACTCGACCCATAGCAAAAGTGATGAGAGTGCATGTTTCTCAGAGCACATGCTGGTCTCTAACCAAGTGAAGACAGTGAGATGGAACTGAAAGATCCCAAAAGTTATAAGAGAGATAAAGTCTCAACATAAGATAGATAGTATGAAGGAACTGAAAGAACCCCAGGAGTAAGAAACAGAATGATATGAAACTCGACTCATTAACTAGTTAGACAAAACTAAACTAGATGAGTACCAGGACGAGACTGGATTTCATGCACTGGTGATGAGATCAAAACTCGACCTAAAGCAAAGTGATGAGAACGCAAGTTTCTCAGAGCACTTACTGGTCTCAGATCAATGGATAAACAGTAACGAAAACTGATAGAAGAATCTAAGGAACAAAAGAGACTGATTTCAACCAGGGATGCAGATACAAACACTGCAAAGAGACTCTGTAAATGAAAACCGATAAAGGGTTCAGTAAACAAATGTTGATGAATGTCCAAGGTATGAAAGCAAAATGAGACGAAACTCGACTCATTATAACTAGTTAGACAAAACTAAACTAGATGAGTACCAGGACGAAACTAGATTTCATGTGCGGGTGAGGAGACGAAACTCAAAGCTCGACCCAAAGCAAGGTGATTAGGGCGTACAACTAAAAACCTGTTGAAAGTGAATATCAGGATGAACCTGTTATTCAAAAGGTATATCAATAAACATTGGAATGAACCGACGAGGGTAGTGAAAACTAGAGAAAGTTATGTCAGGATAAACTGAGCTACAACAAAAGAAAACACTCAACCATTCAAATGATTAACATCAACAGGATAGGGGTGAACTTGAGATATTGAGGATGAAGACCTCGCTGGGACATAAACCAAAGTTTTAGCAAATTCACTGGGGAAAACAAACAGTAATGGCTTATGTTCCGATGCATGTTTGAATTTTTTTTATAGCGTAATGCTCCATATAATGGAAATGCTACGCATTTTGGTAGATGCAATGTAATGATGCATGTTTAAATGTTTCACTGGGGAATGGCCAATCAAGAAGCCAACAACCAAGAAGTCAGAATCTGACAAAGCTTATGAAAATAAAAATGAAAAATCCAATGGAGAAGATAAGATATAAGGAACCGCTAGAGAGATACCCTTGAAGAGATGAAACTTTATGGGGAGTAAAAAATCGAGTAACCGATAGAACTGGACTACAAACACTAAGAGGAGTTGCAAAAATAAATTGTGAACTCTGCTGGAGAAGATCGGGTCGAAGCTGATCACCTCCAAGAAGGAATGCCAAATGAAGATTGGGTGTTATGGGAGAAGATCAGGGCAAGACTGTAGCTTCTGAAGGAGAATGCCAAACATAAATTGGCTGGTGTTGGAGAAAATCAGGGCAAGGTCGTAATCTCTGGAAAAGACGGCGTGCAGCCGTGTTGAGGATGAAACCCAAATAATAAACCATATGTAAGAAGTGAAAACTCTCGCTGGAGAATCAGTTAAACTTTTTCAAGGCCAACCTTGTCGAGGATGAGATGTTCTTCAATAAGAAAACTTGATCAAAAATATTATTGTTGGGGGTACACAAATCCTCAAACAGAAAATATAGTCAGAACCACACTGATGGAGATTGGTGATACTCTTCAAAAATTGCCAAACCTACCGGGGAAACTTCTGTCAGAAAATCCTTTACCGACTACCGTAGATTAACAAAATCTCAATTAATCGACCAGCAAAGACTACACTGGGGATAAGGAAAGATCCTTAAATAAGGATTCCCCAAGCAACAAATTATTTGGGAAATGAGAGATCAAGACGAGGAATCTCTGATTGGAAACTGTGCTAGGGAATTGAAACTTCTTCATGCTGTGAATTCTCACCTAAGAAACTCCACTGGGGACATGAGACATCTTCAAACTTGAAGTCTCAAAACGAAGCATTTCTCTTGAAAAAGATTTCTGGGAAATAAAACTCTGTTGAGGAAACAAAACTCCACTTGAGGATACAAAACTCTATCGGGGAGTATTTCGCTGGGGATAAGAGATACAAAACTCTAAAAGTGGAAACCCCTGCTGGGAATGCTTCTGCCATGAATTTCTTCGCAAAGAACCCGACTGCCAGAGATTAAAAGAACCTTGGATATGAAGTCATAAAATAGACCATGAAGATAGTCAAATAGTATCGACTTTACTGGGGAAATGGAAATCTTAGCCAACATCAACCCTACTGGGGATGATAAAAGATTCTTTTGATATTAAATTCCCCAAGTAACAAATTAGCTGAGAAAATAAGAATTTCTGAATGCAAACTTCAATGATAATTCAAATAGGAAGGTAAACTCTACTGGGAATAGTCTTTATTAAGAAACGAGATAATGCTCATCCAGACGTGGCTGGGGAATGAAGGTATCCAAAAACCTTATTCGCCTCAAGGATTCCTCTCATGACAATGCTGAGGAGAACTAACTCTACGGGGAATTCCCTGTTCTAGAGTTCAAAAGTTAGAGGTAAGACTCTCGCATGGGTGCTGACAAGCTGCAACTTACAGAGTGAACAACAATTCCTCGAGAGGACTTCACAGGATCATGACCTTCATTGATATACTGCCCCAGAGTAGCGGAACTTTGAGAGATTGATCCTCCACTTAACTGCCCTAGATTGGTGAGACAAAGAGACCAATAACCACGGGCCGACCCTGATAAGAGTTGCAAAAATAAATTGCAAATTCCGCTAGAGAAGATCAGATCAAAATTGTAACATCTGTGAGGAAACTCCAAATGGATACTTGACGTTACTCGAGAGAGCATTAATAAAATGGGGTCTGTGGGAAATCACAATTCACCTGACTCTTTGTTTGATAACTTATCAATTTCTCACTGGGGATAACTTCCTGGGGGGAATACTGCAAAATTAAATTGCAATGCAGAAGAAATATTGACCTATGTTCCACCTCTTAACCTTTTGGGGAAAAGATCCAATATCTCCTTCCACGGTTAAACAGAACATTGCTGGGAGCTGGCACCTTCTGATGTAAGTCCTCAGTGAAAGTGATTTCGATTGGGGTAACGTGAAAATTCTTAAACCAAAGAATTCTAACCAAACCACCCTGGGGACACTACCGCTGGGGAGTAACAATACTCCCTTGGAGAAAATGAGGGTATCTTTGAACCATAAGCTTAAGGTTCATAACTTGACTGTGGAAATATTTCAACCATACTCTATCACTAGGGATAAAGAGCCCTTATACTACCAAGGATGTGAAGATCCATGATGGGGTAAGCGACCTTACAAGATATGCTATTGCTAGAAATATGAGGATCTTCAGCTCCACTGGGGAATAAGAATATGCTTCAACCAGAACGAAATCCTACTATGATGCTCTATCCTGGGGCTAGCAACCACAATAGCATTCTCTTTTAGAGAGGTAACACTTATCAACATCCAGGATTGAGATCTACTGAGAAAAGAGAGAATTATGTGAATAAGTACTTTCGATGAAGCGACTCCAATGGAGAAATGAGAATTTCTGAATAGGAGATTTCTTGATAAGGCAACTTCACAGGGGAGATGAGGATTTTCGAGTAAGAGATTTCTGAAGGCAACTCCGCTGGAGAAAGGAGAAATTTTTCATAAGAGATCTCAGACAATGGTCTTTACCGGAGACATAAAATAAAACTCAACACAAATTAGCTGGGGGAATGGAAATTTCTGAGAGCGAGATCTCCAATAAGGCAGTTCCATTAGGGAATGAGAAATCTTAGACAAGAGATCCTCATAAAGGACCTCCTCTGAGGAAGTGAGGTGATGCTCCCATGACTTTGCTAAGAAACAGAACAAACTTGAATAGTCTTTACTGGGGATGATAAAAAAAATTCTCAACATAACGAACTTCAAACCATGCTTCTACTATGGAAATTAGAGAATTCTGGAACAAGAAATCTTTATGAAGTGACTTCATCGGGGAACAGGAGAAATTTCTGAAGGAACTCTCGACTTCAGCCAGGGATGAGAACACTCCACTTTTACTAGGTGATGTTGGGGAGACAAAACTTCAAGCACTTGGAGAATAAGACTCTCTTAATCCCAAATTCCAATTAGTCAATCTTTAAAATTCTCCGCTTGGAGAGATTTACTGGGAAGCAATAGAAACTTCAGATCTCTGTAGAAACCCATGACTGGTCTCAAATAGATTTGTTCTTCATGAAGTGACTTCACCGGGGCATAAGAAGATATTCAATCAAATCTTAAGTCAGGGTAAAGATGCTCTACTCCGAGGAATAGACATTCTCTTATAAACACAAACATGTTATATTTACCGAGAAAGGGAAAATCCATATCAAAATATCACAACCTTTAGTCAAAAGACTTTCTGCTACGTGATATTGGAAGACAAAACTTTATGCATCCAGAGAACGAGACTCTTTTAATGCAGAATTCCAATTGGTCAATCTTAAAATTTCTCATTTGGGAAGTCTTACTTGGGAGAAGTAGAAACTTCAATGTTGCTCGGAGGAAACGACCCAAGTTAGGGATACTTTAATTATCTCGAAACTTACTTGGGAGAAGTAGAAACTTTAATGTTGCTCGGAGGAAACGACCCAAGTTAGGGATACTTTAATTATCTTGAAAGATGTTGCTCTGGTAATGGAGAATCACGTAGATAAGTAAAGCACATGAAAACTCATGCGAAACAGATCACTGAATGTACCCAAGGCATAGTGTGACAACCTCGCTAGAGAGGGTCCTTTTGACTTGAGATAATCGGCCCCAGATTATTCAAACTCTGAATAATTCTATAACAAATCAAGTCCACAGAGAGACTCGTCAAAATTCCGATGTATCTGCTTTAGGTTGACTAATCTTTGAAAAGACTCGCCTCGAGTGGACTTCCTGAGATCTGTGATGAGAATAGCAATCCTGACTTTAGTCGGAAATAAAGATCTCAACTTTAACGAAGGAACAACAATTCATAGACTTTAAATTCTGATGAGATGAGGATAATGAATCTGACTTTCCGTCAAGCTTTTCACATTCATAAGTTGTTTAGCCTGAGACCAGACTTAAACTGATCAACTCTGAGGTGGATAAATGCCCATGTATAATGTCTTGCCCCAGTATGTTGGGTTGTTAAAGAACGTCCCTTGAAAGGGCTTCCTGAGATCTATACCATCCAGATAAACTGCCTCAGTGTTACAAACTTTGAAACACGTCCTCTGGCTAATAAATACTAGAAGTGGTTTCAATGAATCCTTGGTAACGGACCCTGATCACTCGGCACTTTGAGAGATTTGTCGAATCTCGACATAACCGCCTCAGATTGATGTGACTTTGAGAGTCAATGGATCTTGACCTAATTGCCCCAGATTAGCAGAATCTTGGAAAACCATTTCCTTATCTCATGCTTATAGAGGAACGAGAAGTTCACGGAGTTTGGGAGATAATATCTCCTCAGGATAATTGACTTACGTCTTCGACACAAGCTTGTACACAACCATACTTCTCAACTTGGGCTGCTTCGCATGCAAGCTGTTGCTTGAAGAAAATTGTCCTTTGGGACCAACTGGAAATGATTCACCATTGCTCAATCAGAGACTTGGGGGTAAACAAAACTTCCATACAATCATCAGACAAATAATCATTTATCAATCTCTCAAACTAGTCTTCTTCAACTCAAAGGAGTAGCTAGAAAGCATGCCCCAGATTAAGGTCATTCTTTTCAACAGATTCCTGAAGCAATTCGTCCCTCAGAATAATCAAAATCTTCATCTGATGCTCATTATGCAAGCTCGCTTGATGTTTAAGCATTTTTTCATATGCAAAGCATGATTTATCCTATGAATGATAAATCTAATGCAAATCATATGCTTGTCTTGAAGTAAGAAAACTTTTATTGAAAAGATGTTGAAACATCGAAATTTTTCTGTACAAAGAAAATAAAAGAGGGAGTGATACCAACTCAAAAGTTTTAAGCAAGTCTCCTAGGAGTCAGGTTACCGTATTCTCGTAATAGTTTTTCTTCTGAATTAACCCATGCTTCAATTAGGACTTTTAAAGGTTATAACGTGGCCTGGTTCATGGTTTTTAGAAAAAAAGGATTTAAGGCTCAAATTTTTTGTGCCCACCTATTCTCCATGATGTTCCCCAGTCCTACATTCAGTTAATTCAACACTAGCATTCATCTCTCAAAAGAGTTTATGATGGTTGAGGAACCACAACAATTTTTTGGACACGACTGTCACTTAACCTTTGGTTTTTGGGTGTTGGATCACACGAATTTTCTTTTGATGGGGATTTTTATTGGATAATTCTTTTCTTCCTTTCGGGATTTTCAAATTCTTTTTTTGCTTTCCGTAACTTTTTCCTGGATAAATTCTTTTGAATTTCAATTTGGGAGTCCAGCGGGATGCCCTAACTTTTGCCTAAGCGACTTGTTTTCAAGTTTCAACTTAGTGGGGCTTTTTGTTTCTTTCTTATTCATACATTCCCTTTTGAACAAGTCATGTGACCCTAAGTCGTTAAACTTTTGGCAGAAAAGTAATTGCCTCATTCCTTGGGCGGAGGGGGATAACCATTGTTGTATTGATTTGATCTCGACCTTGGGATTTTTGCGAAGAAATAACCATTATGATATTGATCTTTTCCCGTCCCCATAGCGTGAGGGATAGAATATGGTGATCCTCAGATGGGACACTCCTTCTGAAATTTGAATGTTTGATCAAATTAACTGAGCATTTACCCTGCCCCGGGTTAATAATAAGGGTTTTTTGAACCAAAAAAAACTCCTACTTCGAAGGCTCAGAGGGGTAAACGAGGGTCTATCTCCGTTATATATACGGTGTTTAGGGATTGAAACAAGGCATGTACATCGTCAGTAAGGTTTTTACTCGAAAGCATACCATTAGACATTCCAGGTAAATTTTTGTCATCCTCCCTCCAGAGTTATTGCTTTTTAACAAAAGTTGAATATTAAAAACATGGTAAAACAAATAAGAATAATAACAAATGGATTAATTCAAGACAAGAATATTCAATGCATTATGATTAACATTCCAAAAGATGGGAAAGTTTGAATACAAGAAATTACTGAACAAACAATTAGGATTGCAAATGAAAATGCAAACGAAATTTGAAATTTCCATGTTGAGGAAACAATATTTCGTATGGACTGATTGCTCCAAACGATCTTCCGCAACCTTGAGGCTCATTTGGATAAGATATTTCCCTCTGATATGGACACAACAATCTCTGAATTACTCCAAGCTTGGACTTTATCTTTGGATGATAAATCGTCTTCAACTGAATAGCCGAGTGCCCCATAATATACTCACCGAATATTTTCTTAAAAGAGAAAGATGAATGATGTACCAAGCAAAATTGCATACACTAAATCACCAAGTGTGTTCTACCACACGGGAGAGATGTTATCCATGAAATAGAAATTGAACTTTTGGAAAGACGCCGGATAAAAGCTGGACTTTACTTAAACTTCTTGCACTCTTCAACATCACGACCAAATGCCCCAGAATGGGAGACACACTTAGCATTTGCATCAGGAGGGATATTAATCAACTGAATAGTCTTCAAAGAGTGAAGCCTAATCAACTGAATTCCCAACAGATAAGGAAGTACTAGGATTTAAGGCATTGAGATGGTATCAATTTACTTCTCAAGCTTCCTCTATCTTTGCTTAAAATATTTCCCTTATGCATTCACTTGAGGAATAAACATTGACTGCTGACGAGAAGACCACACAACCCAAAGCTGTGGAGAGTGCCCATGATTGAATAATCGGTACCCCGGAGTGGTAACCACATATGACGTTGACAATAGGATTTGGAAGGGGATTTGTAGACGGTATTGAAGTACGGAGACTAACCCACTGAAGCTCGAACAAACATGGAAACAAATGAGAATAAAGCACTGAGATAGGATCAAAACCGTTCTCCAGACCTATTCTGCCCATGCTGATGAAATAAACCTCTTGAATTCAACTAGTAAATGGGAACCATCTCCTGATAAGATGTTCCAAGCACTCAAGATAGTGGATGAAATCCACAATGCACTCCATGGTTTTGAAAGAAACCCCAAAAAGATGAGGAGAAGAGAATAACCCATGTTGCAATAGTCGGTGTGGGATTGCTGACACTATCATTAAGACTTCCATGACCCGGCTCCACTGAGTCTTCAACTGATTATCTTCCTTCTCAAAGAGTTCCCGATCACGGGCCAAGGCTTGCGTGTATGCCACAAACAACCACATCTGAATCTTCATCCCAACCAATACCCCACGAAGTTGTTCCATAACTGACCTCTGAACACGTGACAACAAGAGTTCAAGTCTGTACATTTGAAGAGAACACCAAATATGAATATGAATCTCCAACTCTAAGTACCTATTATGAATGCATGAAGATGCATGAGGTGTACGAGTGGATGCAATTCCATGTTCGATCATTTCCAAGGAACCCACATGCTTTTGATTTTGATTTTAAACCAGTAAGAGGTGAAGAAGCACAACACAAAGCTCACAAGCATGGTTCCTTGGAAATGGAAAGAACATGTGTGTTAAAATTATGTTAACATGTTATGTATGCAAGAATACGAGATCAAGCTTCTATAAACATGGAAAATAGTTGCACTCTCACTACACTGAATAATGAATATCACCGGATCAAAGGTCTGACGCCACCTTGGAACATAAAAGAACCAAGTACCAAGTGGATCAACAACTGCATGAGACCAAAATCTCCCTATCATAAAAGACAGATGCTGAACTGTCGAAATAAACAGCCATCACAAGGTGAGAAGTCCGAAACAAAACCAGGAGATCAAGTAGTCACCAACAGGAACAAAGTCCCCAATAGAACTTAAGCCAACAACATAACCAGAGTCACTAATAGAACAAAGAGTCACCATCTGAGCATAGTCACCGTCTGTACCTGTAGAAATATTCCCTCCCCACTCACGGGTGAAGTCTAGGTCAGGGTAAAGTTGAGGGTAACTCAGAATCACAGGTCCGCCTGGAAGCATTATCATCATTCCACATATGTGGAGGACGATAACACCCCATTTGTACCTCATCTAAGCGCAGACGACATGACCACATAGTAGGACCTTCGTCCAGTAGGATTCATGTTCCACTCTATTCCTAGGTTTCCTAGATTGTGCACTCTAGCCTGGGTACTAGGCCTTTTGCCTCTTGTAAGACCCGCCCAATCAAAACACAGAAACAGTACAATAGTAGTATATGGGAAACAGTAAAAGACAGTGCATACATATGCTCAGATAATCATGTATGAATGAATAAACTGAAAGCATAAAAATAAACACCCAAAGAAAGGAAACAAGAGCTATGAGCAACTCCGGGATGGACCAGCAATTGGTCGACCTTTCTCCGTAGTGAAGTCTCCAGCTAAAACAACCAGCCGAATCGTCATCTGATATAAAAATCAATGAAGTCGCCACCGAACGTCTTTTATCCCACGTGAAGGGAAAGGTAAACATCGAGAAAACCTGAAGAGGGAGAAATCAAAATCTTGCGACCGAGATATTGGGTAAGGGAGTCTGTTACACGAGGGGAAGGTATTAGCACCCCACAGGCCCGTAGTACTCTACGGTATCCACTCTTGTTATCTAATCTAAGGGTGTGTAAAATCTAAATCCAAGGCTTAAAGTTGAAAAGGGAATGCATGCAAAGAAAATGAAAAAAGAAAGTGTGGGAAAATAAAGGAATATTTACAAAGATTTTCTCGATTAGGCCCCACAAAAGCCTCCGCCTACGTATCCCTTTTAAGGAATCAGAGCATTCGTAGTTCAGCTCATATATTTTGGTTGGTTTGTGTTTTTTAGTTAAAGAGACAAAAGCAACAATCAAGATGGCAAAACATCGGATAAAAACAACAAAACATCAACAACGATGGTAAAACAACAAAAAGGATGACAAGATATCATTTGGAAATACAAACTTAGATAAGATGATAAAACGTCAGCATGATAACAAAATATCAGACAAGACGATGAAACATTACACCTAACAATGATATCGAAAATCAAAGTAGGATGACATACATACGCAATGTCGAAACATCGACAACAAACATATGCGATGGTGAAACATTGGCAAAAAGATAGCAAGATAACATGGCAAAGATGGAGAGAAATCAAAAATTCAGATGATAAAACATCACACCTAACAATGATATTAAGAATAAAAGTAGGATAACAGACATATACAATGACGAAACATCGGCAAAAACATATGCGATGGTGAAACATCCGCAAAAAGATAATAAAATATCATGGCAAAGATGGCGAAACATCAACAATTCAGATGATAAAACATCACAGTTAACAATGATATTGAGAATCAAAGTAGGATAACAAATATGCGCGATGGCGAAACATCGGCAACAATCATATGCGGTGGCGAAACATCAGCTAAAAAATAATAAGATAACAGGGCAAGGACGGCGAAACATCAACAATTCAGATGATAAAACAACACACCTAACAATGATATTGAGAATTAAAGTAGGATAACAAACACGCACGATGGTGAAACATCAACAACAAACATATGCGATAGAGAAACATCGATAAAAACATATGTGATGGCGAAACATTGGCAAAAAGATAACAAAATATCATGGAAAAGATGGGGAAACATCAACAATTCAGATGATAAAACATCACACCTAACAATGATATTGAGAATCAAAGTAGGATAACAAACATGCGCGATGGCGAAACATCAACAACAAACATATGCGATGGCGAAACATCGGTAAAAACATATGCGATGGCGAAACATCGGAAAAGAGTAACAAAATATCATGGCAAAGATGGCGAAACATCAACAATTCAGATGATAAAACATCACACCTAATAATGATATTGAGAATCAAAGTAGACAAACATGCGCGATGGCGAAACATCGGCAACAAACATATGCGATTGCGAAACATCAGAAAAAAGATAACAAAAATATCATGGCAAAGATGGCGAAACATCAACAATTTAGATGATAAAACATCACACCTAACAATGATATTTAGAATTAAAGTAGGATAACAAACATGCGCGGTGGCGAAACATCGGCAACAATCATATGCGATGGCAAGACATCGGCTAAAAAATAATAAGATAATAGGGCAAGGACGATGAAACATCAACAATTCAGATGATAAAACATCACACCTAACAATGATATTGAGAATCAAAGTAGGATAACAAACATGCACGATGGCAAAACATCGGCAGCAAACATATGTGATGGTGAAACATCGCCTAAAAGATGGCAAGATAACATGGTAAAGATGATGAGACATCAAATATCCAGATGATAAAATATCATACCTAACAATGATATTGAGAATCAAAGTAGGATAACAAACATATGTCATGGTAAAACATCGGTGAAAAGATAACAAAATATCATGGCAAGGATGGCAAAACATAAATTTTACAAGGTTTAAAATAAATCCAAAAGGCGCACAAACAATTAAGATTGGTTTGTATTTTTTACCTTGAAAAAGGATTTAAGTTCATTAGAGACGTTTTATGATTTTCCAAGAAGAAGTTTTAGTTTTAAGATGCAATATGCAAAGAAAGGAAAAATTACTTAGGGAGACTATCCTAGCACTACCCCTAATGTTATCATACAATGATTGAACCTAAGGTCGAGGATAAAAAGGGAAATTCCTAACCTAGTGAGCATACATGGATTCCTATCCTATGTTCTAGCTTGAGTACTAACCTTACACGAGCGATCCTAAGGGAGCATGTTGAATACCAAACAAACGAGCAAATAAGTGCTTCGGAAAAAGCACACAAATATGAGTAGCAAACAAGGTACATGTTCAGGACTGCCTTAAATAGGTCTTTAAATAAACTAGAGGGATTCCTGACAGATATCAGCAACGGAAGTCCCTTTCATACATCTCTATTCCTGCTTGACATGATCTCTAGAAAGCATTAAAATGCAGAGATAAGAATGAGGTTACAATGATACCTAACGGATTAGGTCCATTGCATCTTCGAAGCGCATGAGATAAGACAACTCTATAGAACAAATCCTTGAAACTCCTCAATTGACCACTAATTAGGCATACCCGAGTTGCGTCAATGATCGATCGCAAGGCCATAACACAAATGTCCACAAGATAAAGGGAATGCTTGGGGTATGGGAGTTGAATCGGGTTATGATTAATCAAGGGGTGTGCTTGATTAATCTCGTGAGATTTGTGCTCCTACCCTCAACCATGAGACCCTTTATGCATGGAAACACTTGGTATATGGACCAAAGTGGTTGATTTGGGTTATGGTTAACCAAGGGCAAAACTTGATTAACCTCGTGAGAATAGCCATGCCCAAACTCAACTATGATACCATTTATGAAGATGCTTGGTATGTGGACCAAGGGTAGAGAGGAGATTTTCTTCAATGCATAAGATAAAAATAAAAAGCCCATACAAGGTGGCTATATCTTTGCTCCTAGAAAGTGGGACTAGCGTGGCACTAGTATTCTAAACGACCCATTGGAACAATTAATCTAGTTGTCGTTGTAGAAAAGCTCAGGACTAAACTATGAAATGTGTGCACGTGTGCATTTGTAGGTGGATACCTTTCATTGATAATGAGCCCAAGAGGAAGCCATGTGTTCTAATTTAAACAAAATACGCATGATAGCAATTTAAACATATAAAGAAAATAGCAAAGAAATAAAAAATCTAAACTATTACAAACCATATGGGAATGGGGGGTACAAGTTTACGAATGGGGATGAGTCGAATCGATAATACGATAGAAAGTCTAAATAAACAAACAATACAACCCAATTAAGAATAATTTAAATAATTAATTAAATTAAATAATCCTATTTAATATAATATAATTAATTAAATAATTAATAATATTAAATAACATTCCTCAATTTAATTGATTATCTAAAACAAATGATATTTTTGTATTTTTATTTAATAGAAAACCTAAATAAACAAAACAATACAAAATATAAAAGACAAGAGGACAATAGGCCTGAGAATTAAGCAAAAGGAGGGGTGCTGAAAAGCAAAGTTAACTAAGCCCAAGTGCAGTTCGTTGGATCTGGTGTGTTGGCTCTGGAAAGGTACACCATGAACAAGCAGATATGGAGCATTAGATCAGATCTGTGAAGATCTGACGATGAGAAGCAATCAGGGTGCATGATAAGATTCATGGAGAGAAGCGCATGAGATCTGAGGATCTGGTGGATGCAGTTTCTGAAGGTCCACCATAGAGATTCAAATCTGGAGCGTTTAGGTGGTTAAGTGTGATCTTATGATGATTCATTGATGAGGAGGACAAGGGTGCATGATGTGATCGGTGAGGAACACTGCACAGAATCATGATATTAGCCACAAAGGTGATGAGAATTGTCATCACCTGATTAACTCTTAAACAAAGATTATTTATACAAAACAAGCAAGATTAAACAAAAAATTAACAAAAATAAAAGAAATCTCTCTCTCCATCTACACTTTGTTCTCTCGTTCTCTCACGATGGAACCTCGCCTGAGAAGGAAGATCAGTCATGTCGGAAATCGCCTCGAGGCGGAGATAACGGCAGCTCGTGGAGGCATTTGCTCTGATCTTCAATTTTTTTGCATATTTTTCTTCGCCTCTCTTCTCTAATTACAAATCTGGTGTCCGATTTTGCTTGTGAAGTCTGGTTTGGTGTAGATCTTGAAAGGGGTTTGGAACCCTAGACCCTCAAATTTGGCGATTTCGATGCTCGCGGTTGCTTCAATGTGATTTCTGGTGATGATGATGACCGACGGCAGAGACGTTGCTTGTGAGTCCAAATCGGTGAGATCTCTCTAATTTTCACTTTTTTCTTCTTTAGAACTCTCTCATATTATGAAGGGTTTTGTGATAATGAAAATGATGAGTAGTTTAGGGTTTATTAGCTTGATAGCTATGAGAACGATGATGATGGCTTTTTATTTTTCTGGAGGGTTTTGTGATCAATGGAAAATGACGAACACGGTTTTTTTAAGGTTTGAGTTGTTGTTGGTGCAGCTCATCTTTCTGTGTATGCTCCTCTCCCCCTTTGTTTCAGTGCCCTTGAATGCTTAAATACCGATACGATTTAGGGTTCCTGTGTTGGATTCAATGATTGTGAAAAGATGCCTTGAATTTCTTTCCCCTTTGGGCTTTACAACGAAATGTGTTTATATTATGATCTCTGATTGTGGACCTTTGATTTGTTGCATCTATTATTGTTTCTTTTTTTTTTATAACTGAACTTCTATTTGTTGGGCTGTTTGTTATTGAAATCAATATTTTTACTGATTTCACTGAGCTGTGAACTTTGATGCTAGACCCTCTGATTTTTGTGATAATACACTTGCTGATTTCGAAATTGGGCTTTGCAATCTTTGGTCTGTTATTTTTGTTGGATCAGTGATGTTTCTGATGTGTGATAACAAACTATTTGTTGGGCTGGACTGTTGCAAATTTGAGTTTGTTTTTATTTTTTGATATTTGCCTTGCAATGTTGTGATGATGTACTGCTGAATTTTGCTGCTTGCCAAAAATCATTTGCTGAGTTGTAAAATTCTTCTGATATCTTACTGTAATTTTTGTTATCTTGGGCCTGAGATTCGATTTAGCTTTTTCTGAGTTGGTAATTCTTTTGTGAACCAAAACTGGTTTTAAGATTTGGAATAGAATTTTTCCCATGATTATGTATTGAAATTCTGATTTTATTCTTGAAACAAATGGATATTAGGCTTTGGATTTGGCTTACCACATGATTGAAAACCAAACCTAAAATCTGATTCCTTTACAAAACCCTAATGATGAACCTTGGAGAGGAAATTCTTCTTGGAAAATTCTTTGTTTTTGTTCAAGTTCAAGTTTCTTTGATTGTTTGCTAACAATTTTTATTCTTATTGTTTCATGAGCAAATGATGGTCATGACATGGAAAATAAAGAGAAGGTAACCGTGGCTAGCATGAAGCAATCTTGAAGATCTTTTGGAAGATATTATGAAGTGAGAAGCTTTGAAGGAGAAAAAGTCTTAGAGGAAGATTCAAAAGAAAAGCCATGAAAAACTCTATAGGATTAGGCTTACTAGTTTAGGAATTCCTCTTGATTTTACTTTGTAACCTTAGAACTTGACTTAGAAAAAGAAATGAAAAATGATGGATACTTGTTATTGTGAATGATGAATGTGATGTACTTTTGTCTTGCAAACTTGGACAATGAATGATTTTTAAGAAGTTTGAAACTTGTAAATTAACTTGAATGAATATATGGGATGATATTGCTCTTGGATAAAATTTGAAAGAAAACAAATTGAAATGATGCACTTGAAAAAAATATGAATGATGAATGGACTTGAAAACCGTGAGTCTTTGTAGAGTTTGCACCTTGAAATTGATAATGGCATGGTTTTTAAATAATGATCACAAACAAATCTCCAAATTCCTTCTCATTTCCAAACTTGATAAAATGTCAAAACATTTTAAGCAAAACAATCAAAGCAATTAACTTCCCTCCAATAACTCCTTATTTAGAATGCATCCTAGTAATGCACTCCAACAAGCCCAAAAATGATGCACTCTTGCACAACAGACTTCCAATTTTATCCTCAAAGAGATGACCCAACAAGTGATCTCAAAAGTTATTTAATCATAGGAATAAGATAAAATATCTTCTCAGTTGATGATTGACCGTGTCCTGCGGTAAAGCTCAGGCTGATAATGCTTCAAAGATTTTTGTCAAGAAAGAGGTCTTAGATTCAATAATCAAAACTATGGCGCAAAAGCCAATGGATCGGAGGAAACAATTTTCATATTCAATATACTTTACCATTCAAACTTATGATGAATTAAGGAGACATTCAATATATCCTGAAGTATTGGAACCTCATGTAGTTTGAGTGACCCAAAAATTGAAGGTCTGAGACTTATCTCTTCAACGATTGATGAAACAACCAACTTCACAATTTTTAGAAAATCATGAAAACCAAAAGGTACCTTGATCTTTTCTTTAAAATGCATGAATGCGTATGATGAAACATAAGCCACAAAAGTAAGATGAAGAGGGAAAATTTTGCGGTGCAACAACCGGCTCGCAAGAGATTCTTTTTAAAAATCAGAAGAGGAGTAGCTAGTTCATCAACAAAAGAAACAAACAGGTCGTCATCAACAGCATTAACACCTTGTCCATGCTTGGGCATTGGTGCAGTTATTACATTGGGGGTTTCGGAGGGTCAAATTCAATCTCATTTGCCTCAATGAGATCTTGCACTTTGTTTTTCAGAGCCCACCAATCGTTTATATCATGCCCCGGACTGTCGGAATGGTAGGCACATCGAGCATTTGGATTATATCGGAGAGATGTAGTATTTGGATTTTTAGGAGCCTCCCTTAGAGTAACCAAATTAGACTTTAACAGGTGTGGAAAAACCTGAGATAAGGACATGTTAATCTGGGCGAACTGTCTTTTGGGCGCATCATGTCTGCACTGATTTTTTTGTTGTTGATTTGGTGTAGGTTTGGAAATCATCACAGTCTCTACCATTGGACGACGTTTAGCTTTGCTTTGATTCCTCTGACTTTAGGCAACACTTACTTCCTTCTTCCCCGTGAAAGGCTTCGTCACTGTATTCAAATAGGCATCCCTTTGAATCTTACCACTCTTGATACCAGCTTCTACTCTTTCACCAGTCAATATTAGCTCAATGAACCCAGCTGAAGAGCTTCCAATCAAATGGTTGAAAAATAGTTCGGACAAAGTACCCAAGAACATATATACCAGCTCTCTATCAGAAAGAGGAGGTTGGACTCTTCCTGCAAGATCTCTCCACTTCTGGGCATAACCTTTGAAGCCTCACTAGAACCAATAGTCGTGCTTTGAAGTTGTGTACAGGTTGGAGCAAGGTCAGCATTGTATTGGTATTGTCTATAGAAAGCAGTAGCCAAATCCTCCCTGTTACAAATGTTGGTTCCCTCCAGCTAATAGAACCATTCCAATTGAGACCTTAATAAACTTTCTTGGAAGAAATGCACCCACAAATTCCTATCAGCAGTGTGAGGCTGGATCTTCCTGACATAAGATCTTAGATGAAGCTTGGGACATAAAACACTGTCATATTTTGAAAAAGTTGGAACTTTGAATTTTTGTGGGATAACCACTCCAGAAACCAGCCCTAATTCTTCAAAATCCGGACCAGGTACCCTCTGAATTTCCATTGCATTAAGACGATCCTCCAACTGTTTGTATTTGTCATCAGCAGGGGGATATTGTTCCTCCGAGTAATCATCTTCTTCTTCATCAGTCCCCGGGTTGTGGTCTTCTTCCTTTGTCTTCTCCTCCTGATTGTCTCCCTCATTTGATGGAGCTGCGAATTCTAGAGCCCCCTTTACTGGTCCTCTAAATATCCTTCCCATATTCAGGACACCCATTGGTTTCTTTGTCTTCTTCTTCTTATCTTTGAGAATCAGAGCCTTCATATCTTCTTGTCCCTTAGCCAGAGCCAGTAACGTTTGCTGGAATTGAGCATTCTGGGCTTGAAGGTCCTTGATATTTTGTTCGAGAGCCATTTCTTTTTGCTGAAATAAATAGCGAAAAGATAAGAAACATGTCCAGAAACCTATTTATGTGATGATATGCATGATATGCTTATGCAATGTTTTCAAGGCTTTCGGGAAATTTAAATTTTCGAACCAAAATAAAACAAAGACTTTATTAGTAGAATTCAAATTACAACTGCCTTTTAGGCTTACAATTTAAAAAATTCTTAAAAAAACCAGGTTTCCCATGGGTGTTTCCTCTTCATGCCAAGGTAAAAATTAATGTTTTTTTCTTCGTGAAGTCGCTTCGTGAGCTCCAAAACTTTCTTCTCATTGGTGTAGAATTGATCTCTAAAGGTATCTCGTTCTTTCTTCAACTGAATCCAGGACCTCTGCAACTCTTCAAGATCAGTGGGCATGTCAGGGTGGAGAACTGTATAAGGAACATCCCCTTTGGTGATAGGCTCCATAATTATTGGCAAGATGGCTGTATACAGCATCATAAGGTTTTGGGGGCGAGCTTGTACCCATTTGAGATAAGGCTCCATAGGGATGGAAGTATTAGGCCCCAAAACTTGCTATCAAATATGTTTACCATGCCCCAAACTCGTATGAACCTTTGACGATACCCTTGAACGTCATCCTCATAGTTGAACATAATGCCTTTGATAAGCATATCATGGGGACCAACCCTTCGAGGATAACTGAATCGTCGCAGAGCTAGAGAGGGATTATAAGTTATACCTCCCCTGATGCCAAGGAGTGGGACATTAGGGAATTCCCCACAGTGGTCAATGACAGAAATATCTCCCATAGACCGGGAGTACCAAAGAATATCCGAGTGAGAAAGTGACATTATCCTTTGCGACCAACCCAAAATTTATTCATTCTTAAATACTGATTGAGGAAGGTGTGAAATAAACCACCTAAACAGTAATGGTATACAACACATAAGATCCCCTCTTCTCTTCATGGTACGAGTGTGAAAGGAATGCAAGATATCTCCGAGTAAAGTAGGTACAGGTTACGAGAGAGGAAAAACTTGACAGCATTCACATCTATGAGTAAGTTCGGGTTAGGGAATAGTATTAATCCATAGATTAGAAGAGCCAGTACATCCTCGAAAGCTTGGAAATCCAAGTCATCCCAAAATAACTGATCCTTTTCTAATAGGAACTTGACTAGGAAACTCTTGACTCCGTTTCTTGTTTCCCTATTGGATACAATGTCAGACCATTTCAGATGCAAAGCTACTGCAATGACCTTTGGCTTTGGAGCTTCCTCTAAACCAGTGAAAGGCATCTGATCAAGAATAGGTATACCCAATAATTGAGAGAACTCTTCCATGGTGAGTACCAACTGATATTTGAGAAATATGAAGCAATGGTGTTTGGGGTCAAAGAATTAAAAGAGTAAACCTATCATCTTTTCATCAAAGCTTGAGGTAACTAGGTTGAGAAGTCGACCATATTTCTTGGTGAACGAAGAAGTCTCAGGAACCCTTGATACTAGCTCTTTAAGTTGGAGAAGTATTCTCACAAAGCTGATTCTGACGGTATTTCTATGAACGGAAGCCATGATTTTCAAAACAGAACAAAGATAAATTCCCATGGTCCTTGAAATGGTTAGTGTGATTAAAATGGATGTTATGATGCATGATGTTATGTTTAAACAAAGTAATCACATATAAGCAAAACACAAATGACCTTAGGCTTAGGCTTGCATGGGGTTTATAGGCAAATACCCTCTTGAAGTTTAGTTGGTTCATCCTGTCTTAAAAAGTAACCGAGTTCTAAGGAGCCTCAATATCACTGATCTTTCTTTATCAGACATTGTTTCAGCTCAGGCGATATTTTCTCACGACCCAAATATCCCGAAAGTCCGATCTCAATGAGTGTAGTATCGATTATCAACCAATCTTCAGCTTTATACTGAGGCCGGCTATCTCACTACTTTCTAATGGCCAAGTTTGTTCAACTAATGTTCTAAGGTCCATTAGTGCTTTATAACACTATACAGCGGCCCCATATTCTCCTCGATTTAACACAAGGGATACCGGTACCAACAAATGTGTCACACTAATGCAGCCATCGCTTCAACCAAATCGGTATACATCATACAATATCCACGATCTATTTCTTCTTACCTAAAAGGTTCCCCAGATCCAGGTGTAGGATCTTTTAGTAACAAGCCAAACAAGCCCTCAAAAGTAAAGCATACAAAACACACAATGTAAAGCAATTTAAAAATGAACTAAACACTAAGGTAACCCCACTTTATAAGTCTTCCCCAGCAGAGTCTCCAGTTTTGTAATATGGTGGGGGAACTGGCTATTATACTGGTTTTACGTTTTTATTCATAAAATGTGACGGTAAGCAAGAGTCGCCACCGACTTTTCTTTTATCCAACAAAGGAAAGGGTGAAAAGAACAGAAAAAGACCTTTTGAGATTATTTCTGAGCAAGGGGGTATATTATGGAAAGGGAAGGTGTTAGCACCCTTTCCATCCGTAGTTATCTACATGCTCTTAGATGCTTAGCTCATTTTGAAATACCTTGTGCTTTGTGTGTTTTTTAAAAGTATTTTTGAAAGTGCCTTAGTGCGGCAAACTTTGTAATGTTTCTCAGAATAGTAGAGAACGTATACAAAGTGTTTGAAAATGTTTTTGAAAGAAGTCTTGTGTAAGTGTAAAAGTTTGTTTTGAGCATAGCATCTAAGAACTATCTACTTTTACTCGAAAGGTTGTTATTTTCCTTAAACCGGAGGGTAGCCACTAAAACCTCTCACGTTTCGAGAGATTTGACTGTTTTTCTGAAGGCAACTAAAGTGGGGATACCCTATAGGTGAAAATGTGAGAGTGCATTGTATTCAGTTATTTTTATCTTATGTTAGGTTTGCTAGCGTTTTGTTTTATTCTTTCCATACAATCCTAGTTAGCATACATCTAGACAGTTAATAATTTGCAGAAATTAAAAACGCGGGAATGTAAATCTTAAACTATTACAAGGCTTCGGGGAGGGGGGTTAATTACATGTCCAAAAACTTGGGGGAAATAAAGTACTAAAGTAAAGTCCTAGTTATAAAATCTATTACATCCCATAAGCAGATACATTAATATGAAAAGGATAACAAAAGCAAAAAACGCGCGTGAATTGAAAATAACGTCTAAATCCTAAATGAAAGGAAATCCTTTTTTATGTTTTATTTTATTTTGGGAAAATGTTTAAGTAAGATTAATAAAAAAGGTGATCTAAAATGAAACTAAAAGGAAATAAAAATTCATATTTTTTGGTATTTTTATTATGAAAAGGACATGAGTTAGTCTAAATCTATTTAATTTTAAATTAAAGAAAATGGTTAAATAATTATTAATTAATTTACAAGAATTAATTTAATTTTAAAAAAACCTAAAACTATATTTTTTACGATTTTTTTTCTAATTTTATATTGTTATTAAAAATTGATTAAAATAAATAAATAATTAAAACAAATAAATAAAGAAATTTGAAAATGGGCCTACTAGCAAAAGAGATAGAGGGTGTATAGTTTACAAAATACAGGCCCAGATCAAGAAGAGGCCCAGGTTGCCTTTTGATCCAACGAGGGAGGTTGTCGAAAGTGCATGATAGACTACACGTTAAGGGCACTAGATCTGGATTGGCCAGCATCTAGAAGTAGGGGAATAATGGTGTACGGTGCACTCCTTTGATCTGGGAACACTGGATCTGCAGGAAACTTATAAGAAAAACAAAATTCCAGACCTGGGTTCGAATTTGGTCTTGGATTCGACAGATCGTGGCTATATCATCCAGTTCGAGCCACGATCCAGATTGTGCCCTAAACCTGGTAAATCCATAATTCTGCATCTAATATCTCATGTATTACGTTAGAACAAATCAAAATAATGATATAGACAAGAATATACGTGTTGAATTCATTTAAGTTGTATGTATTAAGATATTCTATAGGGAGATTTTTACCAAAGTGAAGTGATTCAATTGGCTAGCTTCTGGGAAATTCAGGTGTGGATATGGACTGAAATAAACTCTTGGGAGTCTCAAGAATGTGAATGCAGCACTGGTTTGGATGGAGGAAGGATTTTGGGAGTTTCATAACTTTGAAGATTTTTTCATGGAGCTTTGATAGGCAATATGTGCATGTCCTCTGCTTCTGATTTGGTCTTGTATTTATATAGGGGTGTAGTGGTGAACAAATATGGCATGAATCAGCCATTAACCATGGCTTTGAAAGCAAAATCAAAAGATTTGAAAAGTTTCCATTTTGATAATTTTCTTGCCATTCTTGAAACATAATGAACCTAGACATGTTATGGTTAGTGTCTTGCATGAATTTGGGCCTCAAGCTAATCAGTCCAAGCCCAAAAAGCTTCATCCCATTAGGTTTTCGTTTGGACTTGTAGCTCCATTTCACATCAATTGTTTTTTTGTTGGTTCTTTCGACAAGCTCCCAAGTTTTGTTCTTCTCGATGGCTCTAAGTTCTTCTTTCATGGCTTCACACTAATTCGAATTGTTCAAGGCTTCATCATCATGGCTTCTTCGATTAAGTCACCATCTGCATCGATTGCTTGATCTGGAAACCTCTCATATCCAATTAGCCTAGTTGAACTCAGTTCTTGTTCTTGTGGATCTTCTTTCCTTCTGCACAGGTGGTTCTTCGATTCGACAAGTCGAAGTATCAACTTGTTCATTTTGACTTGTCGAAGCTTCTTTATGTTCATCTCCTTCAAACACAGTTGTGATTGTGTCTGATTCTTGTCGAACTGAACTTCGACTCCAATCCCAACCTTTGCTTTCATCTACAAGAACATCTCTACTTATCACTAGTTTATCTTCAATTGGTGAATACAAATTGTATGCACCAATCGAATGATAACCTATGAGCACCATGAATTCACTTTGACCATCCAACTTCTTTCTCAATTGTTCATATACATGTCTGAAACACGTTGATCCAAAAAAACTCTAAGATGACTTATATTTGGCTTTGACCCTATCCAAGCCTCATGCAGTGTCTTTTCGACCATCTTCTTCGTTGAGCATCTATTCAGAATGTATATTGATGTCGAAGCTGCTTCAACCCAAAAATCTCTTAGGCATATTTTTAGCTTCCAACTTACATCTTGTCAAGTTCAGTACACTTTTATTCTTTCTTTCAGTTATGCTATTATGCTGAAGCGTATAGGGTGTAATAACCTCATGTAATGTATAAGCTTATACCTTCCAAATGATGCATTTCTTGAGCTTGAGGATAAAAGAGAAGTTGTAGGGCATGAGACTTGGCATGGACAAACTTAAAGACATATTAGGACCATGGAAAACATTTGAGACCTTTGGAGCTCACGCATCTTGGTGAAAAGTGAAACTAGTTGAAAGGTCATTGCTTATGAGGAGAATTTGTCTGATCAATTCTTGGTCAACCTTGAGTAATTGAGGACCTTAATGAGCATGCCTTGAATAAAATGGGAGGGCAAATTTTGGGATGCAACATAGGGTTTTAATGTTTTATTAGAGGAACTCGCCACGGTTTTTAAGTCGTATACCTACGTATCCTCTTATGAGGAATCATAGTCCCAATTCGTAGTTCGTAGTTGGTTGGTGTCTTTTATAGATTAAGAAGATATTTGAATTTCCCTTGTACTTGGTCCAGGTGTGTGAATAACGAAGTTTGTTAGACGAAGTGCGCGGTCAATTGAAATATATTTGTAATCCTTTTTTTGAAAGTTGATTGTTGTTTAATTTAATTACGAAAATGATTTGGTGTTGGGTTAAATATTTTTTTAATGTATTAATTGTAAAAATATCTTATTAATGCATGATAAAATAAATAAATTTGATGCAATAAAATAAATAAATATTTGGATTTTAGAAAAAAAATATTTGATTTTATGATAATAATAATTAATATAATTTTATAATTATAAAAATATAAAATATAAAAATTATAAAATAAAAAGAATTTAAAAAACACAGGGGGGGTGCGAACTATGTTAGGCTAGTAAAATAGGGGGTATATATAGTAGGGCCCTGAATTCAAAAATTAAATTCAGGCCCAACGCAGGGGGTGTAGGTTTGAATAGGTTAGTAAATCTGGGGTGTGCGGGAAGTAAGGGTCCAAGTTCAAATATTGGACTTGACCCATAAGGCTGGGGGAGGGGTATGTTTTCCAACGTGATAGCAAAAACAAAATAAGCAAGGGGTATGTTTAGAGATGGGCCAGGCCCAAAACAACAAGCGTTGGGGAGGAGGTCTGTTTGGACCTCATATGGGAGGGTATACGGTATTATGGTGAACGCACGTTTTAGAGCGCTTGATAGAGATCAGACAGAGATGGCTAACAGCGCATGATAAGCTGTAATGCACAAGATTAGAAGGCATAAAATATTTTTTGTTTTACAAAAAATTTATCATTTTCATTTTAGTATCTCCCTCTCTGAACCATTTTCGTATCTCTCTTCTCTCACCCAAACAAACAAAACCCTAGACGCCGCACCCTAGTTGTGACGGCAAGCCTTAACCCCCCCCCCCCCCCCCCAACCCTTGAATTAAACCAACAAACCCCAACTAGACAATCAAATACAGAGAGCCACAGTAAAAAGCTAAGTGTTTCGAGGGTAACCGTAAGTGTCATGAATATTGTAGCTTCCTTCTGATTTCTCCAGCTGGCCCTTCTAATCTCCTTCTTCTCTTTTCTTCGCAGGTACCAGGAGGCGTTTGAAGACGATGATAACAGGTGGTGGTTCAAGGAGAGCTAGGGTTTCAGATGTTGAAACCCTAAGTTAGAGCGGCGATGAACACTGATTTGCAGTGGAGGTGATGGAAGCAGACTCTCTATGTTCTTCTTTTTTTTTGTAAAAAATTTCTCTTTGTAAAATTTTTCTCTCAATTTTTCTTCTCCTCTCCTCTGTTTTGATCTTAGGTATTTATAGTGTTTTGATTTAGACTATTTAGGAAAGTTTTTGTAAATTGTCGTTACTTAGAGTGAATTAGGGAAATTAGAGATTAGCTTTGATATGTAATTTGATACAGATCTGTACAAGTTTTTGACTAGATCTGATTTAGTTCATTTTTGTATTGATTTGTTCCTGTTTGTATTTGATTCTGTTATGTATTAAGTTGTAAAGATTGGATTTGATTTTGTTTATGATTTTAATGGTGATTGTTTTTTTTTGCAATGAACATGCGTTTCTATCTCCTAATCTGAACAGTGAACGTTTTTTTCCAATGAAACGTCTTTTTTGTCTGATTTGGACTGTAACCACTTGGGATTTGGGTCTGTTTAGGTTTTGAGCATGTGACTAGTATAAACCTTTTTTTGTTTCCAATATGGCTTTAACAGTCAACGTTTTTTTCTTCCAATTAGTAAACAAACATAATTTTAATTAAGTTTGTAATAGTAATGCTTAATAACAATAATACTATTATAACTAAAAAGAATCTTTCAAAACAAACCAAAAAACTGATCGGGCCATATTGCTTAATTATTGGGCCTTCAAAAAATGAATTGCTCATACACCCTTTCAAACTTATCTAAAACCTAAATGTGTCATTCTGATTTAGAAATGGCCCAAGATTTCCTCAATAGCGTGAACCCCCCTTTCAACATTTGAGATGGACTAGAATTTTTACATGGGCCTTTCTGATTTAGAAAGGCCCCAAAAAATTCTTAATGATGTAGAATTAGGCTGGAAGCGAAACAAAACCTTACTAAAAAATGCAATGGGATTTTATGATTTAGAAAGGCCAGTTAATTTCTTCATAAGATAAAAAAAAACCTTTATAAACTTCAAACCCCATGAATAAGTGAATAGTATATTATAAAGCAAAATAATTTTTAGAAATAGAAATAGAAATATTAGGAACTAGTAGGGCAAATTTGGGGTATGACACATTGGTATGTGTTGGTTGTAATACTCTCAATTAATCTATAAGCTTCTTCATAAGACTTAGACAAAATAGCTCCACCACTTGAGGCATCAAGCATATTCTTTAAAGAAGGAATCAATCCATTGTAAAAAGTCTCAAGTTGGATACATATAGGAATACCATGGTGAGGACATTATCTAAGTAACTCTTTGAATCTTTCTCAAGCATCAAATAATGATTCATCATCTCCTTGCCTAAATGAATTAATTTTATTTCTCATCTTTGCATTCTTGGAATTAGGCTCTAAGAAATTTAACCAACAATTGGCTATATCCCTTAGAGAATAAGGAAACATACTAAACCAAAAGGCATTATCAGTCACGCCAGGAATCTTAAAATTACTAGCAACATCCAAGAGTTGCCTCAAGTGCAAATGAGGGTCTTCATTACGAGAACCTGAGTACTGGCCAGTGGTTTGCATCATATAAAACATCATAGGCTTGAATTCAAACCGGGATGCAGTGTTTTATGGTAAGATGATACCAGTACTCATGGCATTTGGATCAAAAACTGCATAGTCTCTGATGTTATGGGCCCTGAAATTCTGGTATCAAATATGTAATGTCAAATGAGATGACACGACACAAATATCTGTTTGCAAGTAAGGTGCAGTAAAATCAAAAGCAGTAAAAACACAAGAGATTGCTCACCCAGTTCATTGTACAACAACACTTACTCTGGGGGCTACCAAGCCAGGGACAAGTTTACTAAATAGTATCAATTTATAAACCCTCGGTAAATAACCAGTTTACGATCTAATCACTTAATCACTACCCAAGCTAAACTTCTACCTAAGACTCACCTAGGTATGAGGCTATCCTCAAATCCCTTCAATCACTTACAGTGAAGAACTTAACAGAATTAATAAGTTTGAAATACTCCAATCATTCAATGCTTAAAAGCTTATGAATGATACACAATTAACAACCCAAATAAAAACTCAAGTATTTAAACTAATACTTAGAGTGTATTACAAATAAAGAGCCTAGACTTCTAATCAGAAAGAAAGTTTTCTTCTTCAAAAACTGCTTATCTTTGAATAAGGAAGCAAGTCCTTATATATGTGCAGCTGTGGGCTTGGGCTTAAAATCAAATATTCAAAACTTTTGAATATTTCCGTAAAAACAGGCTAAGATAAAAATTATGCAATTTGAAAAATATTACTCCATATTTTTCGCAGCCTGTAGGTCACAAATCCTGAAATATGGCACGCATGAAAACAGGAAACAAAAAGACTTAACTGATGTTGGGCTGAGATCAGTTCAGTTGGCAGATGTCAAGACATCTACTTTGACATCATTCAAAACAGCTTTTCTCCAAATGTTAAGACATTTAGCAAAACATTAACAAGTCATTGTTTTACCAAAATTGCTGCAAACAAACACTTACAAACTCCCCCTTTGGAAAATTTTGGCTAAAACATTATTTGAGCATATTATCAGAGCAGTAGCACAATTATCAGAGCATTATTAGGGCAGCAGCATAAGCAAAGCAATCAAAACATACATTCATTTAGCATTTAGTTGTTAGAAAAGGAAGATGTCAAAACATCTTCTGAGACATGAGGCTCCCCCTCAATCAATAGTCAGTGGTCAGTGGTTAGTCAATCACTCACTCACTTTCTCTCCCCCTTTTTAGTCATAATATTCCAAATAAAGGATGCATTTAAGAGAATATCATAATTAGGGTACAAACCATAGAATTCAAATGTCAAGCACATGCAAGTGCCAAAAAAGAACAAAAGGATCATATCAAGAAACATCAATTAGTATAACTGTCATCAGGACTAGTTGACTTGTCTGAGCTAGAACTTTCTTCCTCACTAGAGTCTTCACCTTCAGAGTTCACTGTATCATCAAGGTTGTTGTCCTTTTGCAGGTCCTTGATCATATTTTTAAAAATTATCTTCCTAGTTAAGCTCACTCTGATCACATCATCTAATTCCTTGCAGGCTTCCCTTAATTCATTGATCATTTCATCCTTGGTGGGGGCCTTTTCAGCAGGTGCATGTGTTAAAAGTATGTATGGGACATGTTTTCGTTAAAAGAGCTTAAAATGAAGGGTCAAGGAAGACTCCCTCTTTCACACTACACCATTTCCACTTAGGATTCCAGGATGCTGATTTAGGATAATTCCATAGAGGAGGGAAGGAAAAGCAATTGGCATGGCACAAGTTCCTGGATGTTTGATGGTCTGATCAAATATGTAAGTCCCATAATCAAAAAGTTTCTAGTTTCCAATAGCATAAATGAAATTTCCTAAACCAATGAAGATGGTTGAAGTGTGATTAGTGGGAACCTAATTTGCAGCTTCAATCCTATGTAAAATTGCATATTTCACACTCAATTTGCTGACAGGAATTTTTTTTTCATGGGCCACTCACTTACTTGATTAACAGTGATGGCTCTGCACACTTGATTATCTGTAACTTCCAACTCACAGCATGCATCTTCAGACCTATCTAGAAATTTGTTTATAATGGCATGAGAAAATTCTACACATTTTCCTCTAACAAAAACCTTTCTATACTCCTTACTCTTATGGTTAGCACAATCAACAGGAATATTAACAATAAACTCCTTAACAAGAGTTTCATAGCAATTGGAAAACCTGGTAACTATTTTCATCAGTCTAGCATAAGAGATCAGCTCCATGGTTTCCTTACATTCCAAAGCACCAGCTCTTACTTCTCTCTCCAGAGCAATCCTTCTTTGATACATATACTTCCACTTTTCAGCATTCCCAACAGAGGGAAAGGAGATGTTGTCAAGTGGGGCGCATCAGGAACTCTAACAGACAATTTCTTATTTTCAGACTTTTTGATAGGAGAGATGTCTTGGACATCTTGCTCGACATCATACTCAGAGTCAGTCTCTTCAACTAGAACAACTTTCTTCTTACTCTTGGATCTTTTTACAGCATCCTCATCATCATCAGTAGAGCTAACAGGTCTAGCTTTTCTTTTGCTAGAGGGAGGGACCACTTTACTTACTACTTTTGGGGGTCCATACATGGTTTCCTTCTTGATTATTTTGGGAGGGGTGTGACATTTGCATCTTTCACTTTCCTGGACTTTAGTCTTCTTGCAATACCAGGGACAACATTAGTAATGAGCTCATTGTCAGACAACTCTTCAACATTGACTACATTCTCAGCATTGTGACCTTCTCCATCCTCTAAGACAACAACATCTTCTTTAGAAGGAGAGTTCTCTTCAACATTTTGTTCAACATTTTCTTCTTCCACTTCCTTCAGAGCAGAGATAGCAAGCTTCTCAAGTTTGCTTTCAGCGGCATCTTTCTTGGATGATTTAGCAACATCATTCTTGGATGATTCAGCAGCATCATTTTTAGGATTACTTCCTTTGTCAGCAGGAGGAGGCATGCGAACAAGGGGAGTAGAAATCCCAGGCACAACAAAGTCTTCATTTAATACTCTATCCACAAGCCTTCTGATGCTTCAATCAACATTAGCAATTTCTTCTTCAGTTCTATTGTCAGTAGTAGTAGAAGAGTTACATTTATCATCATTAGATCTATTAGCTGGTGATGATCTAGGTTTCTTGACCTTTTTCTCAAGCGGAGGGATTGTTGATAGAGGAGTAACATCTAGTACTCTGTCAAGGGAAAGATTTTCATTGGCAGATTTTGAGGAAGATGATATATGATGTTGAGACATGTTTGAGAACTTTTTAGCAAGGTGATGAAGAATGGAAAGGGTCCTTTTTCTGTTGAGGAGAATGAAGAGTTTGTGAAAGTAGAGAGAATAAATTTCGTAGGTGTGGGAAACAATTTGAGGCGGTCTTGTAATGATTGCTTTCTAAAATTTATTTATTAGAAACACAAATAATACAATATCACTTTAATGATATTCCCACACACTTTTAATTGCTACAAACCCTCATGTAAACATATCCATAATTTTCTTCTTAAATTCTCAAATTTATTAGCATCCAAATCCTTTGTGAAGATGTCACTCAGTTGCAATTCAGTAGCTACATGTTCTAAGGCAACAATATTTTCTTCAACAAGCTCTCTTATGAAGTGATAACGGATGTCAATATGCTTGGTCCTACTGTGTTGAATGGGATTCTTTGATATGTTTATGGCACTTAAATTGTCACATAATAATGTCATGACATCTTGTTTGACATTGTATTCTATTAACATTTGTTTCATCCAAACCAATTGAGAACAACTGCTTCCTGCAGCAATATACTCAGCATTAGTAGTGGACAGAGACACACAATTTTTCTTCTTGTTGAACCATGATATGAGATTATTTTCCAGAAATAAGCATCCTCCTAATGTAATTTTTCTATCATCAGCACTTCCTGCCCAATCAGCATCACAAAAACCAGTTAAGGTAGAGTTTGATCCATGAGAGTACAGCATATCATAGTCACTTGTCCCATTCACATATTTAAGAATCCTCTTCACATGGTTGGCATGGCTAACTTTAGGATCAACTTGATATCTTGCACACACACCTACAACAAAGGTAATGTCTAGTCTGCTAGCTATGAGATATAGAAGTATGCATATCATGCTTCTGTAGAGACTTTGATCTATACTTACTCCTTTTTCATCTTTAGTCAGCTTCAGATGTGTGGGAGCAGGGGTTCTTTTGTGATTGGCATTCTCCATCCCAAACTTCTTCACTATATTCTTGGCATACTTTCTCTAAGATAAAAATATGGAGTCTTCCATTTGTTTAACTTACAGACTAAGAAAATAGGTTAATTCACCAACAAGACTCATTTCAAATTCATACTGCATTTGCTTGACAAAATGTTGAACCATCTCATTTGACATCCCACTAAATACAATGTTATCAACATAAATTTGAGCAATCATAATCTTCCCTTCTTCTTCTTTGACAAAGAGGGTTTTGTCTATGCCATCTTTCCTATATCCATTCTCCCCAAGGAATTTTGTCAGAATCTCATACCAAGCTCTTAGAGCTCGCTTCAATCCATACAGAGCTTTCTTTAGTTTATAAACATGTTTAGGAAAACTTGGATCAACAAATCCTTTTGGTTGTTCAACAAAAACTTCTTCATTCAGGTACCCATTCAAGAAGGCACTCTTTACATCCATTTGAAACAATTTAAATTTCAAAATGCATGCAACTCCCAACAGTAGTCTGATTGATTCAAGTCTAGCCACAGGAGCAAAGGTTTCATCAAAGTCCACTCCTTCAATTTGAGTGTATCCTTGTGCAACTAACCTTGCCTTATTTCTAGTTAACACCCCTTTTTCATCAGATTTATTCTTGTATACCCATTTAGTTCCAATCACATTTGTCCCTTCAGGTCTTGGAACCAGATCCCAAACTTCATTCCTACTGAATTATTCCAGCTCCTCTTGCATAGAATTAATCCATAACTCATTAGTTAGGGCCTCTTTGACATTCTTAGGCTTAATTTTTTATACAAAGCAAGAGTTTGAAATCCATTCTCTTGATATGGTAGTAACTCCTTTGTTTGGATCTCCTATGATAAGCTCCTTGGGATGATCTTTCTGAGTTCTAATTGAAGGTCCTTTATAGAGGTGACTAGGTTGGGGATCTTCTTGAGGAGGATTAGAATCAATAATTGTGTCATTTGATTCAGTTGGACTATCAGGCAAAGATATTCCAACATCTTCTGAGACATCTTCTTCAACATTCCATCCTCTATCATCAATAGTAACATTTATTGACTCCATCATAACTTTGGTTCTGGAGTTAAAAACTCTGTATGCTCTACTGTTTGTAGAGTAACCCAGGAATATTCCTTCATCACTCTTGGGATCCATATTCCTCCTTTGTTCACGATCATCTAAGATATAACATTTACTTCCAAAAACATGAGATTATTTAACAGTTAGTTTTCTTCCCCTCCATATTTCATACAAAGTAGCTGAAGTGCCTTTCCTTAGAGTGACTTTGTTATGGATATAGCACGCAGTATTCATTGCTTCAGCCCAAAAATGGTAGGGTGGCTTCTTAGAATGAATCATGGCTCTGGCAGATTCTTGGAGAGTTCTATTCTTGCGTTCTACAATCCCATTTTGTTGAGGAGTAATGGGAGAAGAGAATTCATGACTGATTCCTTCAGAAGAGAAAAACTCATCAAATTTATTGTTCTCAAATTCCTTTCCATGATCACTTCTTATTCTTATGACATGACTTTCCTTTTCCTTTTGAAGTTTTTAACAAATATCTTTGAACACTTCAAAAGTTTCTGATTTTTCTCTAATAAACTTATCCATGTGTATCTAGAAAAGTCATCTACAACAACATAGGCATACTTCTTACCACCAAGACTTTCAACCTGCATAGGTCCCATCAAGTCCATGTGAAGAAGTTCCAAAACTTTTGATGTAGTAAGATGTTGAATCTTCTGATGTGACATCTTAGTCTACTTTCTAATTTGACAATCACCACATACCCTTCCTTCTTCTATCTTGAGCTTAGGAATCCCTTTCACTGCTTCTTCAGATATAATTCTCTTCATACCTTTCAGATGCAAGTGCCCAAATTTTTTATGCCATAGTTTAACTTTATTCTCTTTGGCTAAAACACATGTTGAGGAGAGGTTTAACTCTTGAGGAACCCATAGATAACAGTTGTCTTTAGATCTGATTCCTTTCATGATGACTTCATTCTTTTCATTGCACACAAGACATTCTTCCTTGGAGAAGTTAAATTTGAATCCTTGATCACATAGTTGGCTTATACTTATCAGGTTATCTGTTAACCCTTTTACAAGTAACACAATATCAAGCTTAGGAACTCCTGAACAGTCAAGCTTTCCAACACTATTGATTTCTCCTTTTGCTCCATCACCAAAAGTCACATAACTGATGGAATGAGATTTGACATCCACCATCAGATTCTTGACACTTGTCATGTGTCTAGATAAGCTATTGTCAAAGTACTGGTCATCTTTGGTTGATACTCTGAGAGAGGTGTGAGCAATAAAACTACCAACTTTGGACTTGGCAACCCACTATTTCTCCTTTTTGCTATTTTGGGGAATCTTATCAGTTTTTGGAGGAGTATTTTTAGGATACCCATACAACTTAAAACAAAAGGGCCTTATATGTCCAAGCCTTCCACGGTGATGACATCTCCAGGGCTGGGGATTCTCTCTGGTGTGATTAAGATTTTTCTTCCCATGATGTTTGCCATGATGTCCTTTCTTCACATGAGGTTTCCCAAGATGTCCTTTATTATCATGATGTTTGCCTACATGTTGAGACATTTGATTCGACATCTTTGGTTTAGGCTTGGCATGTGTGGAAACAGATGTAGGCTATTCTGAGTTAGGTTCCTTTTTCTCATTGAAACCTAAACCACTCTTATCTCATGTCACTCTTCATGCTTGGAGAATTTCATCTAATGTGTCAGACCCATTATTCAGCATCTTGAGAGATTTGACCATTCTATCAAGATTTAAATTTAGAGAGAACACTTCACTTTCCAGATCAGGAATAGTTTTAAGATGCTCTTATCTTTCCTCCTTCAGCTGAGTTACGATGGCTTTTTGTTTCTCCCCTTCAAGACATACTTCTGCACTTCTGAGACATAATTCTTTGTATGAAGCAGCTAACTCATCAAAGGTTAGTTCCCCATCACTAGACTCTTAATTAGATACATATTTTCCTGTCAATGCTTTAACATATTTGGCATATTCTTCAAGATCACTCTCTGAGTCCTCTTTAGACCAAGTAACAGATAGATTCTTCTTATGTTTCTTAAGATATGTAGGACATTCAGCTCTAATATGCCCAAAGCCTTCACATTCATGACATTGTATTCCCTTCCCTTGAGAAGATTTTTCTTCAGCTCTTTTTATTCTTATCTCATTTGACTTATGGATGTCAGATGAGATGTTCTTGACATTTGATCTTTAGTTCTTGTTCATTCTTTTTATCACTTTATTAAATTGTCTTCCAAGCATAACTAAGGCATTTGATATTCCTCCATCTGTATCCAGATCACAGTCCTCCTCTTTATCTTTAGTATTTGATACAAAGGCTATGCTTTTGTTTTTCTTTTCATATCTTTCATTGATGCTTAATTCAAATGTTAGAAGGGATCCAACAAATTCATCCACTTTCATTTTGTCAATATCTTGAGCTTCTTCTATAGCAATTACTTTCATATCAAATCTCTTGGGAAGAGACACGAGCATCTTTCTCATCAATTTATCTTCAGGTATTTTCTCTCCTAAAGTACTGGAGGCATTAGAAATTTCAAGAATGTTCATATGGAAGTCATTTATACTTTCATCATCCTTCATTCTCAAATTCTCAAATTTTGTGGTGAGCAGCTGAAGTCTTGACATCTTAACTTTGGATGTGCCTTCATGAGTAGATTAAAGAATCCCCCATGCATCCTTAGCAACTTCAATGTATTCACCAATCTAAAAATATTCTTGTCAATTCCATTGAATATAGCATTCAAGGCTTTAGAATTTCCAAGAGAAATTTCATATTCTTCCTTAGACCAATCTTTTTATGGTTTTAATTCTGAAGTAGGTTCTCCATTTTCTCCCAATTTAACAGGGTGTTTCCATCCTCTTAAAACATCTTTCCAAGCCCTGCTGTCTAAGGACTTTAAAAAGGCAACCGTATGTGGTTTCCAGTAGTCATAATTGCTTCCATCTAGAATGGGTGGTCTGTTCACAAATCCTTCTTCCTTGTCCATAGCACCAGAAAGTATCTTCCCTGGATCTCACCCAGATAAAGAGCAGGATGCCTGCTCTAATACCAATTGAAATTTTGATATCAGATATGTAATGTCGAATGAGATGTCACGACACAAATATCTGTTTGCAAGTAAGGTGCAGTAAAATCAAAAGCATTAAAAACACAAGAGATTGTTCATCCAGTTAAGTGTATAATAACACCAACTCTGGGGGCTACCAAGCCAGGGACAAGTTCACTAAATAGTATCAATTCATAGACCCTCGGTAAACAACAAGTTTACGATCTAATCACTTAATCATTGTCCAAGCTAAACTTCTACTTAAGACTCACCTAGGTATGAGGCCATCCTCAAATCCCTTCAATCACTTATAGTGAAGAACTTAACAGAATTAATAAGTTTGAAACACTTCAATCATTCAATGCTTAAAAGCTTATGAATGATACACAATTAACAACCCAAATAACAACTCAAGTATTTAAACTAATACTTAGAGTGTATTACAAATAAAGAGCCTAGACTTCTAATCAGAAAGAAAGTATTCTTCTTCAAAAATTGCTTATCTTTGAATAAGGAAGCAAATCCTTATATATGCGCAGCTGTGGGCTTGGGCTTAAAATCAAATATTCAAAACTTTTGAATATTTCCATAAAAACAGGCTAAGATAAAATTTTTGCAATTTGAAAAATATTCCTCCATATTTTTCGCAGCCTGTAGGTCACAAATCCTGAAATATGGCATGCATGAAAACAGGAAACAAAAAGACTTAACTGATGTTGGGCTAAGATCAGTTCAGTTGGCAGATGTCAAGACATCTGCTTTGACATCATTCAAAACAGTTTTGCTCCAAATGTTAAGACATTTAGCAAAACATTAATAAGTCATTGTTTTACCAAAATTGTTGCCAACAAACACTTACAGGCCCTATCATTGGCAATACCGATAATTTTTTTATCAACCGTGACATGGATTGGCTCCTCTTTTTCTTCTGGTTGCACTGGTGGTTTTGGGTCTCCCAAATATTCTAGATTAGCAACATAGGATCCCCTGGTATGTATCCAGTAAGTTGATATCTTCTTAGTGCCTTGAGTGCTCTTCCAGGTTTAGGATATCCACTGTAAACTATGCATAACGACTTGTGCATACAATAGCTAAAAACCTATTATGACACCATATTACAGTGAAACGTCAAATTCTTAAACGCTTAAAAAAAATACAATAGTAATGAATACAAAAAATCAGAAATGTAACTAAATCACTCCCCAATAATGGCGCTAAAAACTTGTTATCAAATTTAAGTTTGTCACATGCAAGTATACATGTATGTTAATTGCAGCAAGTAATAAATATAAGAGTATCAAACCCACAGGGAGTGTTGTTAATTAGATTTGATTTTTGTATAGAAACTATTATTTTGATTTAATCATGAGCAGAGAGAAATAATGTTTGGTAGTTACAAGTTCAAAGTTCACTTAAAACAGATATCAAAATTAATGTGAAAAGAAGTGGAAATATATTAAGAGTGATTGAGTTGAGCTATGTTCCATTAATATCATTAGTGTAGTTATTTGTTTATGATATGTGATATCGTGACATGAAAGGTCATAGTGATCGTATGGTGTATCCCTACAAAATCAAAGCATGCATATAAAGAGTAAGGGAACAAATGTCTAAGCCCCACTTATAATCCTAATATGCATCTATTAGTATTCTGAAATCCTCAATTGTTTAAACTCCTTATCTCTAAGAAATATAGGTAAGCGAGTATCTCTATCATACTCATTCAACTATTTTTATTAAGAAAATCACCTGTTGTTGGATTTATCACAACCACAAGTTGTTATCTACCCCTAAGATGATCAGGCAAAGAAATTGACTTATAACAAATTAACATATGATAAAACGAGTCACTTAAAAACACGTCATATTACATAAAAATACTTTAATATTAACTTCATATTGCTCAACTACAAAAGGTTTATCTCATAGTGAGCTAAGTACATGCTACAAACATGGTTCTCAACAGAAACATCTTTTAACAATAAATGAAGAAAAGATAGAAACTTAAGAGAGACTTGAAGGATTACTTGAGATGACTAATCTTCGAGAGATGTTGTTGTACCCCAAAATTTTCCCTCTCATTTTTATTCAAGACATCCTCCTAGGGTTCCCAAATGCTCAAGGTTGCTCGAGAATTGATCAGACAAATTCTCCTCCTAAGCAATCGATCCACAACTAGGGTTTCACGTTTCACAAGGAAGTTTGGGTTTCAAAGGTCTTAAATGGAATTCATTGTATATTATATGTCCTCATGATATGCTCATACCAAGTTTTAAGCCTTGCATCACAAGTTTGCTAAGTTAATGGTTCGGATGACTAAAGATCAATTTTATTGGGTAAAAAGTCAATTATGGTCAACATACAGTCAAACTTCAAGATTTTTGGTCAACATCAACATTTTGAATTCATATTCATCATTAGATCAATATTTGATCATGATTCCTTAATAAAAACCCTCAAATCATCAAAAGTCAAAAGTTGCCAAATTAGGGTTTCCTTAGGAGAAGTCAACTAAACTTTGACCAAGCATAACTTTCACATGCTTCATCAGTTTTTGCCCAACCAAGGCTCATCTTGAAGAAAATTAAATTCTCTATAACTTTTCCTCTCTAAGATCAAGTCCAAAAAATTCTTCCTTTGAGATATATGAGCCAATACATTACAGGTCATTTCAAAATTCAACAAAAAGACACTTTTTGTCAAGGAAACTTACATCAAGATAAAGTCTCCAAATACAAAAACGATCAACATAGAGATTGTAGAGGACATCTTGATATTTCCAAAAAATTCCAAGATCAACTTCAAAAGATGAAAATTGAGAGAATTATGACCAGTGCAAGTTGGGAAATTTTGAGCAAATGCATGAAGTTCAAATTGAGCAAGCTTGATATTTTGGACTATTAGGCCATTGTTTTAAATTCCAAACATGCTATATACTCCTCATAAACCTCAGAACTCATCCATACACTCCTTGGTTTTTATTTTATTTATTTTTGATTTTTTATTAATTTAAAGTCAAAATAAAATAAGATAAAATCCTATCTTCTTACAAAGGTCCAAGCCCATCCTTGGTCTGACCTAATTCCTCTCTATATATTTTTCTTCATTCATACAAGCCTCACACGAAAAACCCTTACCCCAAAACTTGTCAAAAATCTCACAAATTTCAAAGAACCCTAAAAACTTCAAACCCTATTTACGGTGCCTTTCATCACAAACTAACCATCCTATTCATTCCCAGGAAGATTAGAGGGTAAGATGAGATCAATTGCAATGATCTAAAGGTATCTAAACACCCCTGCATGCAGCACCACCTTATCGTATTTTCATGCATTCATAATTTTGTTTTCATACTGTATTGATTAAATCTAACATTACTAATGTGTTCCTGAGATTCATTAGTACGGGCTTGGATCATCGTGGAGGTCCCATGCAACCGGAATCGAGATACACCAGAGCTATACTGATCTACATCATTTTCACCATAGCTCCCAAACCAGACTGTTTTATCCCAAAATAATCATCCTGTCAAACTCGCAACCCTCAATTTAGAGGTGTAGGATATTTTTGGATTACTAATTATGTTTATTTTGTAGGTTTGATAAAAGAAGGCAACCGGAGAAGACGACCGGAGCTAGGCTCTGGCATCTCTTTGATTCAGGCATCATTTGTATATTATATATGTTTTATTTCATTTAATTTAATGGATGTATCACCGCCCCAGCGGTTGAAGCCCGCGCATTAAGGCATTAGTATCAAAGGTCATGGGTTCGATCCAGCCTTTTGCCATTTATTTTCCTTACATTTTCATATTTTGCAGGTTAGTTTACAAAACACGCTGAAGCCATATCCTAACACCAAGACGCACTTGGCCTGATGGTGAATTTGTTGCTTGAAGGTTTTGGAGGCGTGGGTTCAACACCCACCCCTACCAATTAGTTTATTTTTTTACTCTTCCTCCTAAACCCTTTCTTACAAAACCTTTCCAAATAAACCTTTTTAATTTAATAAATCCTAATTTAGTTTTAGGTTTTTTAATTAACCCTAATTAATTTTTAGGTTTTTATTTAATCAATTCTTTTTTAATAAATTAATTAGGTTTTTAGGTTTTTAATTGACTAAAATCAATTTAGGGTTTGATTAACTTAATCGATCAATTTATTTTTTTAACTAATTAAAATCAATTAGGCCATTAGGTTAACTATCAAACTTTTCTATCAAACAATCACAAGACGATTTCCTTTTCCTTTTTCCCTTTGCTTCGCCTATTTTTATTATTTTCGCATTTTTCCAATTGTGTATCTGTTTACTCTTTGTAATAGTTTAGTTAGGGTTTTACCTTTTTTTCCCGTTTTACTATTTGTACCTCCATTCCCGAAGCCTTGTAATAGTGTAGGACTCTTTAATTTCTGGATTTACTTTCTGCATTTATCGCTTTCCTTATAACTATTTAGCTAATAGGGTTTGTATGGCAAGATTAAAAACAATTGTAGAAAACCCTAATTTCAAGATAAATAAACTGAAAACAAATCACTTTTCGCACACGAGCACCTCTAGGATAACCTCACTTGTTGCCTTTGGAAACACCATCATGTCCCTCGAACGTGGAGACGTCTTAGCAAAGACCCTCTTCTAAAAATATCATAGTCCCTCGATGACCCTTTCGATGCTGCCTTCAGTAAACGATATAGTCCCTTACGATAAAATTGCTAAAGTGCCCCTACGAGTTGCCATTATGATTGTACGATGACCCGCGCATGTCCCTTCACATTCAACGACGGGGCTTCCTACTAACTAATGGAAGGATAGCACTATCTAAAGGAGGAGGAAAAGAAAGATAAAGACTTTGAGTAGTTAGGTAGTTCTTAATCGCTTGCTCGTGAACATTTCAAAACATCTTTTTCACACAAAACACTTTTCTGAAGTATTTTTCAAAAAAACAAACACTTTGTACGCATTCTTAACTAATACAAGAATCATTACAAAGGTGCCTTACTATTGGCATTTTTCAAAATATTTTCAAAACACACAAACACAAAGCATTTTTAAACAAAGTGAGCTAGCAATTAAGAGCCCGTAGATAACTACGGATGAAAAGGGTGCTAACACCTTCTCTGTTCATAACCTACCCCCCAAACTAAAAAAGTCTCAAGGTATTTCCTGTTCTTTTCACCATTTCCTTATTGGGTAAAAGAAAAGTCAGTGGCAACTATTGCTATCCGTAACATTTGCGATAAAATGCAAAACCAAGTCAGTTCTCCCACCGTATTACAGAACTGATGACTCTTCTGGGGAGAACTAAAAGTGGGGTTAACTTTAGAGTTAGATCATTTTTAAATGCTTTCCTTGTTTGTCTTGTATGCTTTACATTTAAGGGTTTCTCAGGTTTATTTTCTTGCAAAGATCCTACACCCGGATCTGGGGGCATTTTAGGTATATAGAAATAGATCATGGAAACTATTCGGCGTATACCGATATGATTGAAGTGGTGGCTACGTTAGTGTGACATATTGGTTTGTACTAGTGTCTCTCGAGTCAGTCGGGGAGAATACTAGGCTTCTGTGTTGTGTCATAAGCACTAACTGACCTTTAGAACCTCAATTGACCCAACTTAGCCATTAGAAGGTAGTGAGATAGCTGGCTTTGGTGCAGTCTGAAGTTGGTTGATACTCGATACTACGCTCATTGAGATTCGACTCTCGGGTTTTGTTTGGTAGCAAGGCAGTTGCCGTGCTAGACAAAATTTGTGGGGAAAATTGGTGATATTAAAATCCCTAGAACCCGGTTACTTCTTTAAGACAAGTTGAGCCAACTAAACTTCAAGAGGGTACTTACTTATAAACCCCATGCAAGCCTTAAACCTAAGGCCTTTGTGTGCTTTACTTGTGTTTGATTATCTATTTAAACAGGACATCATAACATCATAACATCATATCATGACTAACCATTTCAAGGATCTAGGGGATTCATCTTTGTTTTGTGTTGCAGGGTGTGATATGGTGGCAGAACCGACTGTTTAATACTGGTTTGCATTTTGCGTTTTGTGTTTGCAAAATGTCGCGGTAAGCAAGAATCACCATGGACTTTTATTTCATCCAATCATGGAAAAGGAAAAAGAACAGAAAAAACCTTTTTTCGAGATATTCTGAGTACGGGGGTAGATTATGGAAAGGGAAGGTGTTAGCACCCTTTCTATCCATGGTTTTCCATGGGCTCTTAGGTACTTGCTCGTTTTGAAAATTGGTTATGTGTGCTTGCTTTGAAAAGTTTTGTTTTACTTCATTTTAACCCTTGTATCAGTCCTCAAGGATGTGACGAAGTTGTTTTTTTTTTAAACTGTTTTGAAAGGTGTTTGTGTGAAAAGTTTTTATTGAGCAAGTACCTACTAGCATCTACCTACTCGGAAAAAGATCGTTTATGTTCTATTTCTTTTAGACAACGCTATCCCACTATTAAGGAGTAGGTAGCACCGTCGTTGGAGTTTGTAAGGGACGTTCAAAAGGGACAAGTACAATCACCAAAGCAATAGTTAGAAAACTTTAGTAGTAACCCTAGAGTCTTAAGATCTTTTTGAGGCAACGTTTCCGAGGCAACATTTTCGAGGCAACATTCGAATGGGACACTTGATCTTTTTAGACAGGATGGCAACCACTAAAATCTCCTATGCTTAATGATTGTTTACCGAAGGCAACCGAAGTGAGGTAAACCCTAGGAGTGAACATGTGCGAGTGATTTGTTTCAGTTATTTTAATCTTTACACATTATGGTTTTCTAACTGTTTTAATTTTCATGCATTCTTGCCATACAATCCTATTAGCCATACATCTAGACAGTTAATAATTTGCGGAAAGTAAAAGCGGAAATAAACCTAGCTATTATATGGATTTCGCAGATACAAAATTATTTTTGACTGAAAATAAAATGCGGAATTAAAACCTAATTAAGTCTATTACAACCTCGGAGCAATTACAATAATAATAAAACGTAATTAAAATATGCGCGACAAATTAAATGCGAGGACGATTATAAAACCTAAAAAATCTAATTTGAGAAAATATTTAAGTTATTTTTGAAGAAGAAATTAATTATCATACAAAAGTAAACCCTAATTTCTAATTGATTTTAATTACAAAAATAAGATTTAATTGCCCTAATTTAATTAAATTAATTAATTCAAGGAAACAAAATATTTTTTATGAAAAATAATTTTGGTATTTTTTGTGATTTTTGATTTAATAAATAAAAAAAATGATTTATGTGTTATTTTAAAAAAAAAAAGAATAGTTGGAAAATAATTAAAAAAAGAATTAAAATTAAAAGATGAGAAAAGGGCATGTTTAAGCAATCCTGGGGGGGTGTTGAACTTCTGAAACCCAGAAGGATGGCCCAGAGTCCGGCGCCTGATCCAATGAGACCATCTTCTGGGGATTCATGGTGGACCTGCGTATGCTGGCGTTGGATCTGGCTGGAGATGGATCCAGAGGATGAGATCAGAGGGTGCGTGATGATCCTCAGAAGGTGGGGTGTAATGGATCTGGCTGGAGATGGATCCAGAGGATGAGATCAGAGGGCGCGTGATGATCCTCAGAAGGTGAGGCGTGCTGGATCTGGCTGGAGATGGATCCAGAGGATAAGATCAGAGGGTGCATGAGGATCCTCAGAAGGTGAGGTGTGCTGGATCTGGTTAAAATAATGGAAAAATGCCAAAAGCTCACGCCTGGGATCGAACCCAGGACATGAACTTCTGACTTCCTTCCTCTGACCAACTGCGCTGGATGTTAACTTATTAATATAATAAAAACAAAACATAATATAAGGAAAATAAAAGAAGCTGATTCCAAACGCGCGAAATTCAAACGGACGAATGGTTAGCTGACACGCATTGTCTTCTTCCCTGGAACCGTCGTTTTAGATTTCTGAACCTTTACCTACAGACGCAAGTCTATTGCTTAAAACCTGTGTCATTTAAAAATTCCATACAAGCATGATAAATCAATTGTGATGGTACCAATCAACTCGTCTTGGTCTCACGAGTGTCATGGTACCCCATTCATGGTCCAATTTTCCCTGTATCAGAAATCCCCAAATCGAGCTCTTAAACCCTAGCAATGGTGGGTATAGATTCCTGGACTGTTATCAAAATTAAGCAATACAGAAAGCTTGCAATCATGATTATGAACAAGAAGATATATATAGCATGCGTTTAGGATGCGTAAAACATTGAAATCGAGTTTGAGCTTTTTTGTGCAAACCGTGATGTTGTAATGCGCGATTCTTGACACTTTAAGGCTTGCAAATGAATGGATAAGCTTCCTGAGATGTCCAGGAATGTATTGCTAGCCTTGAAAATCCTTGAGGATGGCTCTAAGATGGATTTCGATCTCACACTTTTTTGTCCAAAATTTCAGTTTTGTTCTTGCTGTTTCACGCCTCCAAACCTTTTTCTCTTGATCTGGAATTGTTATGCCCTTATATTAGACTGAATTAGGTCAACAAATTTGTATCAAATCTTTGAGAATTATGAAAATTGGATTTGATTTTCTTCATGTATGATTTCTTTCCAAACTTGCTTCAATCCAATCTTTTTCAACCCTAATGAACCTTGCACGAATTGGATGGCATGCTAGTTGTACATGGACTCAAAATGTGCATAAAAATCTCAAGATTTGATTTATTTTCATTTTTTTACCATTTAATTTGATTTATTTTGATTTAAATGAATAAAAAATCAAAATAAATGATAAAAGTAATAAAATAATAGGTGGAAAAGCTCAAGGGTCGTGGGTCTTATTAGAAACATGTTTCAAGCAAGAAAACATGGGCCCCTTTGGAAAAAATGCAAGTTTGATCAATATTGACTTTTGACAATTCTCCAAAAATTGCCAACTTTGACAATGCACAACTCTCTCAATTTTGACCCTAGGAAGGTGTTCTTGGACTTTTTAGAAATCTTAGGATGTCCCCTAAGCAACCTTTTTAGTCTCATCTCAATTGAGTCTTCCATGTTCATGTATGAAGCTTTGACCCAAAAGGTGTTTTTGTTGACTTTTCAAAAGGACCTATAATGTCAAAATTCATATCTTTCTATGAGTGCATATTTTGAACTTGTGAGATGAAGATGAATTGTAGAATTGCATCCTATTCAAAATGAGCTTTGGATGGAAATTTTCTTATAAAGTATGAAGAAGTTATGCTTGGTCAAAGTTGGGTTGACTTTTCTTGTAAAACCCTAATTTAGCAACTTTTGGGTTTTGTTGAATTTGGAGCATCCCTTGAGGAATCATGATCAACCCTTGACCAAATGATGGATATCACTTCAAAATTTTGATGTTGACCAAAAAATCTTGAAGTTTGATTGTATGTGGACCACAGTTGACTTTTGACCTAGTATTGTCGATTCTCAAGCATCTGAGCAGTTAATTGAGTAAACTTCTTATGCAAGACATGAAACTTGACATGTAGGGTCTTGAGAACATATTAAGATCATGGAGAGCATATGAGACCTTTGTGGTCCACCTATATTGATGAAAATAGAAACCCTAATTTGGGGTATACTGCCTTAGGAGAGAGTTTGTCTGGTCAACTCTTGGATTTCCTTGAGCAACTTGGGGACCTCAATTGCCATTGTATTGAGTAAAATGAGAGGGAAAATTTTGGGGTACAACACAGGGTAATGGCTTACAGTCGTAGGAATACCATCCGGATCAACTTCGTAAAGATACCTTCCAAGCTTGAGGAATTAGTCTCAAAGGTTCCTGACAATTCTCAATTCACTAAGAGATATGGTCATCTACTTAGTTTGGTTACTACTGGTTTCCAGGAAAACATGATGAGTGTTCTTTTGCCATTCTATGATCTTAAGCATCACTATTTTACCTTCCTGGATTATCAGTTGGTGCCCACAATGGAAGAATTCTTTAAATTACTCGGAGTGCCTATTCTTGATCAAACACCTTTCACCAGTCTAGAGCAAGTTCCGAAATCTGAAGACGTTGCAGTAGCCTTACATCTGAAATGATAGAACATTGTATCTAATTGGGAAATAAGGAATGGAGTCAAGGGTTTTTCTCCTAAATTTCTGATAGAGAAGGCTCAAGGGTTTATAGATGCCATGAGTTTTCGTGCTGATTTATGGTTTGGTATTGTTCCCTAATCTGGACCAATTCATAGATGTGAATACCATCAAAGTATTTATCACTCATAATCTGGTACCTACTTTGCTCAGAGATGTCTTGCATTCCCCCCACACTCGTACTATGAAGAAGCGGAGAACTCTTATGTGTTGCATACCTCTACTGTCTAGTTGGTTTATTTCGCACCTACCCCGATCAGTGATAAAGAACGAACAAGGTTTAAGGTGGTCTCAAAGGTTGATGTCGCTCACTCCTGTAGATATCCATTGGTGTTCTAGATCTCAGGCAGATGTCACTATTATTGATCGATGTGGGGAATTCCCTAATGTACCACTCATTGGTATAAGAGGGGGAATCACTTACAACCCTTCTCTAGATCTTCGTCAGTTTGGTTATGCTCGAAGGGACATTCCTCATGATATGCTCATCCAGGGTATTGTGTTCGACTATGAGAACGATCCTCAAAATTACCATCAAAGGTTTATACGTGCTTGGGGCACGGTCAACAAGATTGATAGCAAGACTTTGGGACACAAAAATTCCATTCCTCTAGAGCCTTACCTCAGATGGGTGCGGCCTCGTGCTCAGAATCTTAAAATTCCATATCTTGTTATCCTACCAGTGATCATAGAGCCTATTGTTGAAGGGGATGTTTCTCATACCATTCTTCATCCCGATATGCCTACTGACTTCGAAGAACTACAGAAGTCCTAGATTCATCTCAAGTAAGAAAGAGATACCTTCGAGGCTCAGTTCTATGCTAGTGAGAAGAAAGTAATGGAGTTGACAAAACGACTCCATGAAGAACAAAGCCTTAATGCATATGTAAACACAAAGAGGAAGCGCCCATGGGAGACTTGAATTAACATTTTGTTATTTTGTAACTCTTTTTATTGAAAGCAATTAAAATTTGAGCTTGTTACTAAAATTTCTTTTGTTTCCTTTTGTTTAAACAAATTTAAATCCCGCAAAGGTCCTTGAAAACATTGCACTTGCATTTGCACATCATGCATATCATCACATAACAAGTACTCTATAAGCAGGTTTTCTCATCTTCTTGCTGTTTATTTCAATGAAAGATGGCTCTAGAACATATTGTCAAGGAACTCCAAGCACAAAATGTCAAATTCCAGGAAACGCTCTTGAACTTAGCCCAGGGGCAGAAAGAGATGATAGCGCTCATCGCCAAAAAGAAGAATACTCGGAGACCAGTCATCCTCAACATGGGGAGAAGGTTCAAAAACCTCCCCAAGAAAGCTCAGAACTGTGTTATTTCCTCTGATGAAGATGACAATCAGGAGGAAGACGGTAGAAGTATTAAAGCTGAAGGCAGAAGCAACCATGGTTCTGGTAAAATTCCTGAGGATGAAGACTATTTTGATGATAAGTATCCTCCTACTGACGACAGATACAAGAAGTTGGAAGATCGACTTAATGTTATGGAGATACAGAAAGTGCATGGGCTGTACTTTGAAGAGTTAGGTATTATCTCGGAGGTTGTCACCCTTTGCTGGTTATTCCTCGGCTGATCATTTCTCGGCTGGTTGTTTCTTGGTTGGTCTGATGCAGACTTTTGAATCATAACGGCCCCCATTGTTGGTCATCGTTCGGCTCTTCCCTGATTTCTCTGTGCATAGACAGTGAACACTTCCTTCTTTCCAGTGAAGGGCTTTTTTATAGCAGCAGAGGTAGACGCGTCTTTCTGAATTTTCCCGCTTCTAATATCGGCTTCCACCCTCTCGCCAGTTAGAATCAACTCAGTGAAACCTGCAGAGGAGCTTCCAATCAGGTGATTAAAGAAAGGACCTGACAGAGTCCCCAAGAACATGTCCACTAGCTCTCTTTCAGATAAAGGCGGTTGCACCCTTCCGGCTAAATCCCTCCACTTTTAGGCGTGGTCTTTGAAGCCCTCATTGGATACCTTGGCCATGCTCTGTAGCTGAGTACGAGTTGGTGCCAAGTCGGTGTTGTATTGATACTATTTATAGAAGGCGGCTGCCAAGTCTTCCCAATTATGCACATCAGACCTCTCCAACTGGTAGAACCAATTAAGTTGTGTTCCTGATAAACTGTCCTGGAAAAAGTGAACCCACAGGTCCTTGTCCGCAGAATGTGGCTGCATTTTCCTGACATAAGATCGTAGGTGCATCTTGGGACAAGACACCCCATCATACTTGGAAAATAGAGGTGCTTTAAACTTAGGATGGATTACTATTCCAGACACCAACCCTAATTCCTCGAAATCCAGCCCAGGTACTCTCTGTATCTCCATAGCAGTTAGACGCTCTTCCAGGCTTTTGTATTTGTCATCGGTCGGAGGGTATTGTTGTTCAGAGTAATCCTCTTCTTCCTCTTCTTCTGCTTCAGAAACAGATGGTACCGCCGTCTTTTTACCCTTTCTCTCCCCTTCCTCAAAGGTTGATGGAAACTCCAAGGTCCTTCTGGCTTGTCCTTGGAACCTTCTGCCCATAAGAACCACCCCAACTGGCTTCTTCTTCTTCTTCTCTTTTTCTTTTTCTAGAAGAGTCTTGAGCTCTTCCTTCCCCTTGGCTAAGGTCAAGAGTAGCTGTTGAAATTGTGAATTCTAAACTTGCAATTCTTTAACCGTTTGTTCAAGATCCATTTTGCTGAAATAAACAGCAGAGGGATGAGGAAACTTCTTGCAAAGACCTGTTTATGCATATGATGAATGATATGTATTCATGTAATGCTTTCAAGAATTTGAAAATTCAAATTTGTGTTAAACAAAACGGAACAAACGTTATATTAATAAAATAGAATTTGTTTACATCAATGCCCCAAGGGCAAAATAGTACAGAATTCTAAGATAAAAAGACGTTGCAAATCCTCTTTGGTGCAATGTAGGTGTTGAGAGTCTGCTCTTCGTGAAGTAACCGAGTGAGTTCTAAAACCTTCTTCTTGCTTACGTAGAATTGGGATTTAAAAGTATCGCATTCTCCCTTGAGTTGTATCCAACTCCTTTGTAGATCTTCTAGTGATGTTGGCATGTCAGGATGTAGAAGGGTGTATGGAACCTCTCCTTCCATAACAGGCTCTATAATCACTGGGAGAATGGAGGGGTAAGGCATCATAAGACTTTGGGCACGGGTTCATACCCACTTGAGGTAAGGCTCAAGGGGGATGGAATTCTTGTGTCCCAAGGTTTTACTGTCTACTTTGTTTGGCATCCTCCAAGCTCGGATGAACCTTTGACGAAGTCCTTGACTGTCGTTGTCGAAGTCGAAAACCAAGTCTTGAATCAGCATGTCATGTGGGTCATCCCTTCGGGCATAACCAAACTGTCTTAAAGCCAAGCAGGGATTGTAGGTGATGCCTCCCCTAATGCCAAGTAGAGGGACATTAGGGAATTCCCCACAATGGTCGAAAATGATAACATTCTCTTTGGATCGAGAACACCAATGAATATCTGAATGTGTAAGAGTCATAAATCGTTGTGACCACCTCAAACCTTGATCATTCTTCAAGACTGATTGGGGAAGATGAGAAATAAACCATCTTTCCAGGAGAAGAGTGGAACACATGAGAACACCTTTTTTCCTCATTGTACGAGTGTGAAAAGAGTGTAAGATATCACCAAGCAATGTAGGCACCAGATTTGCGTGACATGAAGATTTTGACAGCACTCACATCTATGAGTTGGTCAGGATTAGGGAACAAGACCATCCTATAGATGAGAAGAGCTACAATCTCCTAAAATTCTTGTAAGTCCAAGGAATTCCAGCAGCTTTGGGCCTTCTCAAACAGAAACTTTGACAAGAAGCCTTTGACACCACTTCTAGTTTCCCAATGGGTTGTGACATCAGATGAGTGCAAGTGCAGGGCTTGAGCAATATCTTCTGGCTTTGTATATCTTTCCGTACCGTTGAAAGGTAGTTGATTGAGAATAGTAATCCTCAAAAGTTGAGAAAATTCCTCCAAAGTAGGCACAAGCTGGTAGTCATGAAATGTGAAGCAGTGATGCAAAGGGTCAAAGAACTGGAAAAGAACTTTTATCATGTCTTCCTCTGTGTTGGAAGTGATTAGGTGGATTAGACGACCATGCCTCTCGGTGAATGGAGAGTTCTCAGGAATCCTTGAAGCTAGCTCCTTGAGTTGTGGAGGAATTCTAACAAGGTTGACTTGGATGGTTTTCCTGCGAAGTGAATCCATGACCTACAAAACAGGAACAAAGATGAATTTCCAAAATCCTTGAAATGGTTAGTGGATGCATATGATGTTTATGATGTCCATGATGTTATGCACAAGTATATATGTAAAAGAAAATCACACAAGTTCCTAGTTTAGGCTTGCATGGGGTTTCATAGGTAAGTACCCTCTTGAAGTTTAGTTGGCTCAACCTGTCCTAGAAATAGTAATCGGGTTCTAAGGAGCTCAATATCACTGGATCGTTTCCTTGTTCATTGTTTTAATTTAGCCTCTTTACTGGCGACCGAAATATCCAAAGGAACCAACCCTCAATGAGTGTAGTATCGAGTATCTACCAACTTCGAGCTGCACCAAAGCCGGCCATCTCACTACATCCTAAAAGGCCAAGTTGGTCAAGTAAAGGTTCTAGAAGTTCGTTAGTGCTTCATGACATCACTCAGCGGCCCCGTATTCTCTTTGATTGACTCAAAGGCTACCGGTACCCACAAATATGTTACACTAACATAGCTATTGCTTAGACCATGTCAGTATACCCCGCACAGTTTCCACAATGTATTGCTATTTACCTATAATGTTTCCCAAATTCGGGTGGAGGATTCAAACCCAAACAATAGAACCAAAGTGTAAATCAAACAAGGCAAACATGGTAAGCAAATAAAGGTGATCTAAACCCTAAGGTAACCCCACTTTTGTAATTTTCCCCAGCAGAGTCGCCAGTTCTGTGATACGGTGGGAGAACTGACTTGAGGTTTTGCGTTTCGTCGCAAATGTCGCGGTTTAGCAAGAGTCGCCACCGAATTTTATTTTATCCAAAAGGAAAGGTAAAAAAGCACAGGAAAGACCTTTGAGATGTTTTCTTGAGTTCGGAGGGTAGATTATGAAAAGGGAAGGTACTAGCACCCTTTTCATCCATGGTTTTCCATGGGCTCTTAGTTACTTGCTTAGATCACTTGCTTTGTTTTTGCAATTGTTTGAAATGGTGATTTGTGTTTGGTGTGTTTTTTGAAAGCATTTTGAAAAGAGGCCAATCGTTTAGGAAATCTTTGTAATGATTCTCGTTCGTAAGAATGTATACAAAGATGTTTGTCTTTTGAAAAATGTTTCAATGTTTTGAAAGTTGTTTGGAAATGTTTTGAAAAGTGTGTGTGTTTGTTTGAAAATAGCAAGGATTATTTTGAAGAGAGCAAGTAACTAGGAGCTATCTACCCTACTCAAATATCTTTCCTATATATTTTTATTCCTTTGACATTGTTGATTTACCATGTATTTGGTAGGAAACCCTATCTTTGGATGTTAAACGGGACAGGCGTGGGTCATCGTATGACCATGATAGCAATGTTGCCAAGTATCTTTAGCATTTTGAGGAACCAAGATCATTTTGTTTTAGGAAACCTTTTGATAGCGTCAACGAGGGACTGTGATCTTTTGTTTTATTTTGTTTTGTTTTGTTTTGCCAAGATACTTTGCGTGCATACCATGGCCATTTTTGTTTAAGCAACCAAGTGGGTGAAACCCTAAGGGTGCTTGTGTGCAATGTGTGTCATTTTACATGCTTTTTGATTGTCTTGGATTAGGTCATTCTATTTGTTTGTTTTTGGTTTTATCATGCAAAACCCTAGTTTTACTACACATGGTATAAATGCGATAAATTGCGTAAATGTAAACTATATATTACAACAATTATTATGGGAGGGGGGATACAAGTTTTTGAATGGGGATATTGCACAAAATATAAACCCTAAAATACTATTACAACCCAATTGAATTATGTGCAAAATAAATAAATATACAAATATTTAAATATGCAATAAAAATGTATTTATGCAAAATGTTTTGTATTTGATTTTTTATATGAGAAAATAATAATTAATTAAACCCTAGAAAATAAGGAAAAAATAATAATATTATTTTTTAAGGGGAAAACCCTAGTTTTTTTTATTTAAAGAAAATAATGCTTTCTAATATTATTTTGTCTATTCTTTGTACAAGAAATAATAAATAAATTATTAACAAATATTAAAAATTAAAATATGTATGAAAATAATATTTTATGTGTATGAATAATAAAAATAAAAATGTGTGGTATTTTTAAATGTATTTACAATTTTTTATAAGAAAATAGATTCTATTTATTAAAATAAAACTATTTTTATATATGAAAAAAAATAATTAAAATAAAATAAAATTGCAAAAACTTAAGAAAATATTTTTCTAATTTTTTAATGTTTAGAAAAAAGAATTAAAATCAATAAACATAAAAAATATGAGAAAATATGCAAAATATAAAATATGAAGCAGGGGGTATGGAAATCAAGTCAGGGGGTGTGGACGTCAAAAACAACAAGCCCAAGGTGCGCCAGGCCCAGGACAGTCATCCCTGTCCTCCAGCTTCATCCTTATGCGCGCGTTTTTTTCAAACCTGCAATTCTTACGTACTTGCACAAAAGCAAAAACTTACAACATGAAACATGTAGCATTTTTTATCACGATTCCAATCATATCCATTTTGTGACCTAACTCTCAAAGGTCAGAGAGAATTTTATAACCCCTAATTTTTGACCTAATTTTTTCAGCATGTTCAACATTCAAATTCTCTTAGCTTAGTTAATATAAATGACAACTATGCATATGTACAGCTTCACCATGCTAGAGACTACATTTTTGCTTCACAAATCATGGCTTGAGGATGCTTAAATAGAGATATAGAGTTTTGAAAAATACCTCCTTCAGCTGGATTTGGATATGGCAATGTGGGGACCTTGAGTGAGGCCTGAGGATCGTGTGAGCTTCCTTGAAGTTCCCTCGAGCTATTCCAATGCTTATGGGGCTTTGTGGATGGCCAGAACTTCCTGCACGAGTCAATCTGCAACCTCCAAGTTTGAAAATGGTGATGTCTGAAACAGAGCTCACAGTTGTAGGATGAATGCTTGGATAGCTTTGGTAGGATGTATGGAAGGTGTTTGAAGTGTTACAAGGCAGAACGCACGAGCAAATATTGAGCTTGCTATGATTTTGCAGAAACTGCAATGTTTGGGCAGAAAAATGTGTTTTTGAGTTTCAGGGTGTTTTGGATGCTATCAATTTGTGTCTTGCCTTGAGATATGTTTGTCAATATGTGTAGAATGATACAAAGTCCACCCTTTTCCTGTTGTACAAGTTCTGACTTCTTTGGCCAACTTTCTTGCCTTTGAAGAAAAGTGACAAGACTTATGCCAACATGCTTGTACTGGCTAGTTCTTTAGCTGATGAGAGTTGGTAAACCATGCTTGATATCTGTGGACATTGCTTGTAAAAAAAGAACAGGTCCAAGCCTCAAGGTTTGTAAAGTTGCAAAAAGCTTGCTTTATGAAAATGGAAATGTGCCCTTTATGCCATTAATGGATTTATTTCTTGTACAATGCTCCAAAAGTGAAAACAAAGCCTTTATCCACTGAGTTAGCATTTGATTATGGAGTTTATAAGGATTTTAGGACCTGTAATGCAAGTTACAAGCATTTTTGATCAGATTTGCAACTTGATGCATTGTGAAAATGGCTTGAATAAAAGTGACAAAATGCCAATTTCTCATCTTCGATTCTCCCTAACCATAAATGATCTTGGAGAGTTCTTGGACATTTTGGAAAGCTTGCAACATGATCTAAAATCCATATTTGAAATGCATTTTGAGATACCTCTTGGAACTAGGTGAAAAATGTCCATGAAGTTGGGTCAGAAACCTGCCTAAATTAGGGCAAAATTTTCACTAAGTCTTTTAGTTCATGGACCCCTATTCACAAATTCATAACTTGAGATCCAAGCATATTTTGGGAAAACTTTGTGAAGAAACGTTGTAGATTTTATGGAGGACTACAACTTTCATGTTGGATGTTTTCTTTGAATAACATTGCATCATGGTGTAAAAGTGGTGAAAAGTTGGGGAAAAATAAGAAAATTTTCATACTTAGAAAAATTCTAAGTTATGAAAAATTTTCAAATTCAAAACCCTAATTTTCAAAATTGGTTTTCTTGGTCAATAAGTTTCATATTTTGCATATCTTGATGAATTATGACCCTTGGCACTTGATTTTGACCAAAAAGTCAAAGTTTGACTTTTCAGTGTACAGTTGATTTTTTATCAATTGATTGGAAAATTCATCTGTCAATCCTATAAACTTGAGATCTTTTGAACCATGTAATTAGGTCAAGATGATGCCATTGAGTCCTTGAAATCATGCTTGAAACCAATTGTTCATTGGCTAGGTTAAAAATCAGAAATTGCCCTTCTACAGTTAAAACCCTAATTTTGACCATTTTGCCCTTTTAATGATTTGATCAAATTTCTTGAGGAGTTGTGATCCAAACTTGACCAAATGGTACATATGAGTCTAAAATGTGGTTGTGGATCAAAAATCATGAAGTTTGACTGTAAATTGGCCATGGTTGACTTTTTCCCCAATACAGTTGATTTTTAGGTCAAATGTCCAATTGACTGAGCAAAAATGTGATTCAAGGCTTGAAACTTAACATGAGCAATCTTAGGTGTCCAAGATGGTGTATGAAAGTAACATGAAGCATTTAAGGTCCAAAAATCCTTGTGCAAACTCAAACCCTAATTTCAGGTTATCAGTGCAAGGTGATGCCTTGAGCTGACCAAACCCTAATCTTGTCTTGAGTCCAAGAAGTCTTGTGAGGAAAATCTTGATAAATGAGAGGGGAAATTTTGGGGTACAACAGTTGCCCCTGTTCAATATTCTTGAACTTGAAGAGTTAGATTGGCGAGTTTTGTCGTTCGTGACTCAAAGGTAAAAGATGATTGGACACTAGAGTGCTTGTAAATTTGCACTCGTCAAAGTATAATCGAGGGAATGGGCTTAAAGATGCCATTTGGAGAGGTTATAGAATTTTGTTGCAGATGGGCTTAAAGATGCCATCCAAGAATGATTTTTGTAAGCCAAAAGAATGAGCATCAGAATGTCGTCCATATCTGGAATATATCTGAGTTGTATCTGAAGACTGAATTTGAATGAGCAACAGAATAGCATCCATGTCTGGAGCGTCTCTGAGCTGGGGGAAATCAGAATAAGTGGCAGAATGGCAACCATGTCTGGAGCGTGTCTGAACTAGAAATTAAATAAGTAACAGAATTACTTCTGTGTCTTGAGCGTATATGAACTAGAAATTGAATAAGTGACAGAATAGCAATCGTGTCTGGTGCGTATCTGAACTGTAAGAATCTGAATAAGTAGCAGAATAACTTCCGTGTCTGGAGCGTATCTGAACTAGAAATTGAATAAGTGACAGAATGGCAACCGTGTTTGGTGCGTATATGAACTGTAAGAATCTGAATAAGTAGTAGAATGACTTCCGTGTCTGGAGTGTATCTGTACTGTAATCTGAATAAGTGATAGAATGGCAATTGTGTCTGGTGCGTATTTGGACTGTATCTTGACTTGAAATCTGAATAAGTATCAGAATGACTTCCGTGTCTGGAGTGTATCTGTACTGTAATCTGAATAAGTGACAGAATGACAACTGTGTCTGGTGCGTATCTGGACTGTATCTTGACTTGAAATCTGAATAAGTATCAAAATGACTTACGTGTCTAGAGTGTATCTGTAATGTATCTTGAAGTTGAAATCTGAATAAGTGACAGAATGGCAACTGTGTCTGAAGCGTATATGTATTGTATCTTGAAGTTGAAATCTGAATAAGTGTCAGAATGACTTCCGTGTCTGGAGTGTATCTGTACTGTATCATGAGCTTGGAATTTGAATAAATAGCATAATGACTTCCGTGTTTGGAGTGTATCTGTAATGCATCTGAAATCTTTGAACATTGTTAATGACAGTTGTTAATCTTATCCTGAAAAGGGTAAAATGTTAGCTGAAACACAAAGTTATGTTGCATGAAATGTATGATGCAATAAATGTGTTTTGTCAATGTTTATGATATATGTATGCGCATGTAAGCTGATTAGCTGTTTTGCTGAGGAAAAATAAATCCTTGACTGCTGCCGGGGAAAATAAATCCTTGACTGCTGAGGATAAGAAGTCCTTGGCGACTGTTGGGGATTAAATCCTCGATGACTTTCTTGGGGATTACATAATGTGACTTTCTTGAATTCTACTCATGTGCCACAAGAGATTTTTATCGATCAATTTGAGAACTATGTTGCTAGCTTGACGTCTGACAATGGGTTAGGTTTTTCAAATGCTGACCTAACTCATGAGGGAAGAAATCACAACAAGGCCATATATGTCTCCCTTGAATGCATGGGCACTACTCTGGCTCATGTATTGGTTGATATTGGCTCTTTGTTGAATGTGCTACCGAAGGGTGCCCTTGACAGGCTTAATTATGAAGGGGTTACACTGAAACCTAGTGATATTATAGTCTGAGCCTTTGACGGATCGAAGAGGATGGTACACGTAGAAGTGGATCTTCCGATAAAGGTAAGATCGCAGGTCTCTGAATCTACCTTCTATGTAATGGATATTCGGCTAGCTTATTCTTGCTTACTGGGACGCCCCTAGATCCATGGGGCAGACGCTGTTACCTCAATCTTACACCAGAAGATGAAGTATCCCGTGTAGGGAAAGGTTGTTATAGTCTGTGGCGAAGAAGAGCTTATGGTTAGCCACTTGAACTCTTTCTGGTATGTAGAGATGGATGAAGAATTCATCGAGACTCCCTGTGATACGGTGGCAGAACCGACTGTTATACTGGTTTGTGTTTAGTATTCGCAAATGTGCGGTAAGTAAGAGTCGTTGTCGAATTTTATTTTATCCAACAAAGGAAATGGTGAAAAGAACAGAAAAAGACCTTTTTCGAGAGTTTTTTGAGTAAGGGGTAGATTATAGAAAGGGAAGGTGTTAGCATCCTTTCCATCTGTGGTTTTCCACGGGCTCTTAGGTACTTGCTCATTTTTGAAAATTTCTTTCGTTGTTTATGTGTTTTGAAAAGTTTGATTCGTTAATGATAACTCTTGTATCAGTCCTCAAGAGTGTTGATAAAGCATTTTTTTAAAAGGTTTTGAAAGTGTAGTGTGAAAAAGTTTTTTTGAGCGAGTACCTAACAGTTATCTACCTACTCAAAAAAAGTATTCTTTTCCTCCTTTCCTTTAGATAGTACTATCCTACTATTGGTGAGTAGGTAGCCCTATCGTTGGATGTTGAGGGACTATCAAAGGGAAGTTTACAGTCACTAAGGCAACTGGGCAAGAACTTTTAGTAATTATCCTAAAGTTCTAAGATCACTTTTTAACCAAGGCGGCATCAAAAGGGTCATCGAGGGACTTGTGATATCTTGAACTAAAGGACAGCTACTAAAGATTCTCACGACCGAGAATTATGACCGTTTCTGAAGGCAACTGAAGTGGGGGTACCCTAGAGGTGCACATGTGCGAGTACATTGTGTTTCAGTTATTTTATCTTTCAATATTTAGGTGTTCTACCGTTTGTTTTCAGATCTTGTCATGCAATCCTATTAGTCATACATTTAAGCAGTTAATATATGTACAGGAATTTAAAGTGCGGAAATTAAATCTACGCTATTACATGGCTTCTGGGAGGGGGGTTATTTACATATCCAAAACTTTGGGGAAGGAAAATAAAGAAAACAGTAAAAGAGTCCTACTTAAACTATTACATCCAGTAGACAGATACGATAATATTAATGTAAATGCACTCGAAATGGAAAAAGAACGTCTAAAAATCCTAAGTGAAAGGAAATCTTTTTGTTGTTTTTTTATTTATGTAAGAAAATGATTTAGTCAAAATCCTAAGTCTATTTAGTTTTAATTCTAAGAAGAAAAAAAATGTTAAGGTAATTAATAATTAATTGACAAAATTATTTTAATATAAAAAGCTAAGGCTAATGTTTTTGTGGTTTTTTAATGTTAATTAAAGCTTAGAAGAAATAAAGAGAAAAAAAACAATCAAAAGAAAGGAAAAAATCAAAAGACAAAAACAGTAAATGAAAAGAGTGCATCCTTGGAAGGAAGGTCTGAATCAAAGAGGCTTAGGTTTCCTTTCAATACAATGAAGAGTCTTGATTTAAGGTGTAAGTACGAAGTGCGCCTAAGAGGGGGGTGAATTAGGTACTTTAAAAAATTCTGGTTTTTAGTGATGATGGTTCTTATTTTCTGGTTAATGATGATTTTAGGAAAGTGTAAAATGCAGAAAAATAAAAGACACGGGCGATATATCCTAGTTCCCCTTACAGTCCGAGAGTACTCCAGTCCCCTTTCAACATGAAAGAGATTTCCTTATTATGGCAAACTTAAACAAGAACTACCAAACAACCAAGAACAATCCTCTTGGACCAAGAACAATCCTCTTGTATTTTCACTATGTTAACTATGAGAACAATACTCTCAAAGTAACTACACTTGTATCCAACAACTTTGGAAAGACAAGATTTCAAAAACACTTAAACTTATTTCCAACAATCCTGGAAAAATAAGTAAGTAACTATCAATTTTTGAGTTTGAGTGAGTAGAGTAGTATTGATCACTTAGAGTGATTTAACAATGTATGATCTTCTCTTTCAATAATATTATAGTACAATGACTCAAGATATAATTGGTCAAAGTTTTCTGTTTGATAATGTATGAAAATGTGCATAAAACTTATGCATGAAAGTGAAGGAACGCTTGAGTTTGTATTTTGAAAATTCAGAAAATATTTATGGAAGAGGTGTTGAAATAGATTTTGAAAATGAATATTTATATGTTCATAACACCCTTTTGAAACAACATGAAGTTATGAAAATGTATCATGAACAAATGCCAAGTTTGAGTGAAAGGTTTCAATGAAAAGGCATGATGAACAGGCATGTGAAAAGCTGATGTTTTTCAAAATCGTGCAGCATGCAATCGATTACACCCTTTGTGTAAATCGATTGCACAAGGTTTCAACAGCTATATTTTCAAAAGTTTTAAGTGTGAAATCGATTGCATGTAAAGTCAGTAGCAAAAAGTAAGTGAGTGCAATCGATTGCACTAGAAATGTAAATCGATTGCACTGGGAAACAGAAGCAAACGTTTTGAAAATTTTAAGTATGCAATCGATTGCACAAGCAATGTAAATCGATTGCACAGAGAAACAGAAGCAAAAGATCTAAAATTTTAAGTATGCAATCGATTGCACAAGCAATGCAAATCAATTGCACAGAGAAACAGAAGCAAAAGATCTGAAAATTTGAAGCATGCAATTGATTGCACTAAAATGCAAATCGATTGCACTCAAGTGAAAAATGAAATTTTAACTTTGAAAAACTTGAGTAATGATTTTTAAACATTTATTTTTCAAGATTGAGCATCTATATCTTAAGATCAAAGTAAGTAATATTATTATACCTTGAAAGTTGTTGAGAGCCTTGAACTGAAGATATTGTCCTTAGATGCTTTGAGCTTGATCATAAATCTTTGCCTTCTTTGTCAATCATGGTTTGTCTTCATCAAAACAAAAGCTCATTTGAGAAGCTTGATTTTACATTCTCCCCCTTTTTGATGATGACAAACAATCTTGCTTTATGCGATGTACTTTCCGGAAGAGCTTCTCCCCCTAAGATGCAAAACTCCCCCTATGTAGGAGAGGGTTGGAATCCTTTGCATTTCTTCATCTTGATTGGAGAGTACCTTAAAAATTAAGACAAAGAAAATACAAGCATAAAGTACCACATCTTTCTCCCCCTTTGACATTATCAAAAAGAAGGGAAAGATGCACAAAACAAATAATAATAGAGCAATAAATTGAGAAATTTTAGAATTTTAAACAAGTAACACAGATTGTTTAAGGATTACACAGAAATTTGAACAAACAAAACATTGAATAACAAGACAAGAACATAACAGAAAAACAGTTAGCCAGAACTTTAAGGGTGATGCATGTCCGGATGGTTATAAGACCAAGAGCCTTGATTCGGGAATTGTTGTTGAAGTGGGGGTTTTGTGTAGTGTTGAGGAGGTGCAGCTGGAGTATTTGGATCATATGGTGGAATATGAAGATGAGAGTAAAGGTATGAAAATTGTTGATTCACATCAGTGCGGAAGTCATTAATCCGGGTTGTAGTGGAATCATCGATTGCATTCCATTGATTGTTGAAGTTGGTGTTCATAGAAGCAAATTGTTGAGACATGTAATCCATAAGCTCTTGATTGCTTGGACCAGAGGGAGCAGTAGGAGGAGGAGGCACAACTTCACTGCCTTCGACTTCTTGGTCATTTCCTTCATCGCCAACAACATCTTCACCAATGTAGGTGATGGTTTTTGTTTCCGGATTGTAATGCACGCCCATTCGGGAGTCAACATTCTTAATTGAAATCTTGTTTAGATTAGGATCCATATTCACCTTTTCAAACCCAGAAAAATCCACACCAAATTCCTCCATAAGTCTTGCCCTATTTACACTTACCCATTTCTTTCTTGCATAAATTAGCTGCATTTCCAAGTCGGTAACAGTGCAGTGGTTTTCAGCTCTTGAAAACATAATATAGACCAGAAAATAATGATATAAACGATCATTTATATGGAGGTTACCTGCACTCCAGGAGTCTCTGGATGGAATTACTCCGCCAATACCACGAATCTGTTTGGCGCGAAATTCAGCTTCACTTAACCGCCCAATGCTGTAAAAGAACTCCTTTTTCCGGTAGTCATCCCATATCTCGTTTTCAGGGTCATATAGGGAACTTCCAGTGAAAGGAATATGAAGGATCTCACCAACAACCTGAGGAGTTAGAGAGATACGAGTACCCATCACATATGTGACTATTTTGCCTTTGTGGGGTGTTAGATTGCTGAAAAACATTCTTACCAAATCTGGGTAATATGGACCGAAAGAGGAAATCAATGGTTCTAGACCATAGGCAGCTAGATCATTTTGAAAGGAAAAACATTCTTGAGGAAAGGAGGATAGCATAACATATTTGGGGTTGGATACTATTTTCCTTTGAAAGTCTTTGATAAATCTAGCTTCTTGCTCTTCGGTGAGAGTTGAAAGCAGTGGATTGGATGTTGAATCAACCTTTTTCTTCCCTTTTTCTGAAGCTGGAGCCTTTCTCTTTTGTCTTGAAGCCATGGGTATGGAGTTTTAGGGTTTTAGGGTTTTTAGGTTTTGTGAGAGAGAAAGGTGTTTGTGAGCTGAGATTTGGAAATGATTTGGGTAGATAGGGAATGAGTGTTTTGAATTAAAGTGTATTTGGCTTGGGAATATGAGAGAGAAATTCTGACCAACATAATCTTTATGTCATAAAAGCAAGTTGCAGTACGTGCAATCAATTTGCATTTCAGGTGCAATCAATTTGCACACAAACAGAATCAAAATAAAACAGGAACGCACAGAGTGCAATCGATTTGCATTGAAGGTGCAATCGATTTGCACTTGAAACATAATGGATAGAATTGAAAATACTCAGTGAGCAATCGATTGACACTCTTTATGCAATCGATTTGCATCAGCGAAAAAAGTCCAAAACCAAATTTTTCTTAAAAATTTAAATATCACATAACATAGATTCACATATAGCATGTATAAAACATATATAAAATTATATCAAGGGTAGAATGCACCTTATAAGTCGTGTTCGTCAAGTATGCCAAGCTCTCGTCGAATTTTGTAGAAAGGTTCTCTTGCCAAAGGTTTGGTGAAGATATCGGCAAACTGATTATGAGTATCTACATAGGTTACCTCGACATATCCTTGAAGAACATGATCACGAAGAAAATGATGTCGAATGTCTATGTGTTTAGTTCTTGAATGCATGATGGGATTCTTTGTAATGTTAATTGCACTGGTGTTATCGCATCTTAGAGTAATGTACCCTAGATCGAGTCTTTAGTCACGAAGTTGTTGTTTTAGCCACAATATTTGAGCAAAACTACTACCCGCGGCAATATATTCAGCTTCGGCCATGCTTAGAGCAACACATGCTTGTTTCTTGCAGGCCCATGATATTAATGCATTACCAAGAATGTGACAAGTACCACTTGTGCTCTTTCTATCTGTTTTACAACCTGCATAATCCGCGTCAAAATAACCAATTAAGTTGTAGACACTACCTTTAGGATACCACAATCTGACATTTGTTGTCCCTTTGAGATACTTCATGATCCTCTTTACCGCTGTGAGATGAGATTCCTTTGGGTTAGCTTAAAAGCGGGCGCAGAGACAAACACTAAACATTATGTCAGGATGGCTTGCCGTTAAATACAATAAGGAGCCAATTAGACCTCGATACTTAGTGATATCGATGGAAACTCCTAATTCATCTTGATTAACATAAGAACTAGAACCCATTGGTGTAGACATTGCCTTACAGTTATCCATGTCAAACCTTTTCAAGAGTTCCTTGCAATATTTGGATTGGTTGATGAAGATGCCATCTTTTAGTTGTTTGATTTGAAGTCCAAGGAAATTCTTCATTTTACCCATTATGGACATTTCAAATTCTCCTTGCATCATTGATGAGAATTCTTCACACATTTCTTGATTTGAAGAACCGAAAATGATGTCATCAACATAGACGTGTGCTAACAAAGTGTCGTCTTTGATTTTCTTGATAAATAGAGTCTTGTCAACTTTGCCCTTTTCGAAACCTTTTTCGCATAAGAAGTTGCTTAAACGATCATACCATGCCCTTGGTGCTTGTTTCAGTCCATAGAGAGCTTTTCTCAATTTAAATACATGAGATGGATTCTTGAAATCTTTGAACCCCAGGGTTTCTTAACATAGACTTCTTCAGTGATATATCCATTCAAGAATGCGCTTTTGACATCCATTTGGAAAAGCTGAAAATTTAATGAACAAGCATAGGAAAGTAAGAGACGAATAGCTTCTAACCTTGCAACTAGAGCAAAAGTTTCTTCAAAGTCTATTCCTTCTTCTTGATTGTAGCCTTGTGCTACCAATCTTGCTTTGTTGCGAACAATTATTCCATTCTCGTCAAGTTTTTTTTTGAACACCCATCTTGTTCCAATAATGTGTTTGTTGCTTGGCCTAGGGACGAGTTCCCAAACCTGATTCCTTTCAAATTGATTCAATGCTTCTTGCATAGCGATAATCCATTGGTCATTGCCTAAGGCTTCATCAACTTTGGAAGGTTCAATTTGAGATACAAACGCCATGTTTAGGCAATCATCCTTGAGATTTAATCTTGTAGACACACCTTGATTTATATCACCAATTACTTTATCAATAGGATGATCTCTATGAGTTCTCCATTCTTTTGGTAGATCATTGAGATTCGATTCTTGTTGAGGTGATTCTTCGAGTTGAATGGGTTGATCTTTGGAAGAATTTTCTTGAGGACCTTCTAGTATTTCATCATCATGATTACAAACAATATTATCCTCCTTGGAGGGGTTAGTTTCATCAAAAGAAACATGCATAGATTCTTCAATTGTCAAAGTTCTTTTGTTGTATATTCTATATGCTTTACTAGAGAGAGAGTAACCAAGAAAAATACCTTCATTGGATTTCTCATCAAACTTATCAAGGTTATCTTTATCATTGTTTAGGACAAAGCATTTGCATCCGAAGATATGAAAGAAATCAATGTTTGGTTTTCTCCCCTTGAAGAGTTCATATGGAGTTTTCTTTAAGATTGGTCTAATGTTAACTCTATTGCTAATAAAACATGTCGTGCTCACCGCATCCGCCCAAAAGTATTTTGGAAGATTTGAGCCGCTAAGCATTGTTCTAGCAAGTTCCACAAGAGACCTATTCTTTCTTTCTACCACTCCATTTTGTTGAGAAGTCCTTGGTGCCGAGAAGTTGTGAGATATTCCATGTTCTCCACAAAATTCTTCAAATAGAGCATTTTGGAATTCTCCGCCATGGTCACTCCTTATTGAGGCAATTGTTAGAGACTTCTCATTCTGAATTTGTTTAGCATACTTCTTGAACGCCTTGAATGCATCACTTTTCTGCACTAAAAATAATGTCCAAGTATATCTAGAGAAATCGTCAACAATAACCAAAGCATACACATTACCTCTGAAACTCCTTGTTCTCGATGGACCAAATAAGTCCATATGTAACAATTGTAGTGGCCTTGTAGTGGACACCACATTCTTAGATTTGAAAGTTGATCTAGTTTGTTTCCCTTTTTGACAAGCATCGCATAGTCTATCTTTGACGAAATTTCTCTTAGGCAATCCAATGACAATATCATGCTTGATTAATTTATTCAAGTGTTCCATATGAATATGAGCAATTATTTTGTTCCATAGCCATGAATCATCATTGTTCGCCATGAGAAATTTAACCTTCAAAGATGGATCATCAAGGTAAATCATGAATATATTGTTGATTCTTTTACCTTTAAGTATAACCTCATGAGTGACTTTGTCTTCTATCAAACATTCATCCTTGGTGAACTTGATTTTGAAGCCTTTGTCACAAAGTTGGCTAATACTAAGAATATTGTGCTTTAGTCCTTCAACATAAAGAACATCTTCAATGGATGTGAAAGGTGGAGCACCAACTTTGCCTTTGCCTAGGATTCTTCCCTTATTATTGTCTCCATAAGTGACAAAACCCTTGGCCTTTAGTGCTAGATTTGAAAATTGGTTTATGTCTCCTGTCATATGCTTTGAACAACCACTATCAAGATACCAAAGATTACATGTGGTCTTCAAGCATACCTACAAAACAAATTAGGTTTTGTTAGGTACCCAAGTTGCTTTGGGTCGTTCATAATTAGTGCCTTTCTTTACCGATACATAATGCCCAATTGCCACACTGAAGTTTCTAACATAGAAAGCATTAGGTGTATGGCCTTTAATACCACAATAAAAAAAAGTATGTTCAAAGTTACTTCTATATCTAGAAGGATAATATTTCTTCTTAGGAAATGTTTTCTTTTTAGGATAGTGACGAACTATTTTAGGTTTGTTCACTTTCTCTTTGGATGATTGATCACTAGCATTAACAAAGATAGTTTTGTTAGAACTTGGTTTTGTAAACTTTGAATATCCAAGTCCACTTTTATCATTGGAGTATCTTTGTTGGCTAAGAACACCTTCCAATCCAATTTGGCCTTTTTCATATCTTTCAATGACTCTTTTTAATTGGACAATTTGGAAAGAGAGTGAATCACAATTTTTGCATACAAAATTTTGTTTTTGTTCTTCACTTGATTTTTGTTTTTCTTCTTTGAAATCTTTTTCCATCGAAACATATTTTTATTCTAAGGATGAAATTTGTTTCTATTGTGATGAAATTGTTTTATATAGAATTTTGCATTCATTCAATAGTTCATCTATAGCACCTTGTGCATCACTACCAAAAAGAGAAAATTCATTACTAACCTCATTGTCTTCATCATCGGAATGGTGTGAGGCCATCAATGCTAGATTTGCACTTTCATCACTATCAGAATCGGATAAGGAACTTATTTCATTGTCCTCCCATGCGACATAAGCCTTTTTGTTCTTGAATCCCTTCTTGCTTTTGAAGCCACCTTTCTTGGAGAGTTTTGGACAATCCAGTTTGATATGACCTTGCTTACCACATTCATAACATGTGATTTCTTATGTTGATGTGGAAGCTTCCTTTTTCTTAAATTGTTTATTTCCTTTTGAATGAGAAAAAGGTTTGTCATTTCTACCGAAGAACTTACCAAGCCTTTTAACAAGAAGCATGAAGTTTTCATCTTCTTCCGAATTGTCTTACTTTTCAACTTCCTTGGAGTCTATCTTCAAAGCAATATTATTGGATTTCTTCTCTTGACTTTCATGCTTTTCAAGTCTTTCGAGTTCCGTTTCGTATTCTTGAAGTTTTCCAAATAATGTTGCGGATGTCATGTTGGAGAGACTTTTCTTTTCTGAAATTTCCATTACCTTTGGTTTCCATTCCCTAGTTAAGGACCTAAGTACTTTAAGATTTAGTTCATCATTCGTCAAAGTTTTACCAAGAGCACTTAGATGATTTGTTAAGTGCACAAATCTCTTTTGTAAGTCAAGAATGGTTTCTCTGAGCTGCATTCGAAATAATTCGTATTCTTGACTTAGGGTATTTAGTCTTTATCTTTTTACTTCAACTGTTCCTTCATGAGTTTGTACCAAGGTATCCCATATTTCTTTTGTTGTCTTGCATGCCGAGAAACGGAAGAATTCATCCATGCTAAGTGCACCTTGAAGAAGGTTTATTGCCTTTTTATCATAGAAAACTTTCTTCTTATCATCATCGTCCCATGCGGTTTTAGGCTTAGATGGGCCAACACCATTGATTACCGTTATAGGGATAAATGGACCATTTTCGACGGCATCCCATATTTCTTCTCCTTGTGCTTCTTGATGTGCCTTCATGCGTATTTTCCAGAAGTCAAATTATTCACCATAAAATAGAAGAGGCTTATTGTTACTACCACCATCTCTGAAAACGGGATTTTGATTTGCGGAAGCCATTCTGGATCTTTTAAGAACAGGTTACCTATAACCTGCTCTGATGCCAATTGTAAGTACGAAGTACGCCTAAGACGGGGGGGTGAATTAGGAACTTTAAAAAATTCTGGTTTTTAGTGATGATAGTTCTTATTTTCTGGTTAATGATGATTTTAGGAAAGCGTAAAATGCAGAAAAATAAAAGACACGGGCGATATATCCTAGTTCCCCTTACAGTCCGAGAGTACTCCAGTCCCCTTTCAACATGAAAGAGATTTCCTTATTGTGGCAAACTTAAACAAGAACTACCAAACAACCAAGAACAATCCTCTTGGACCAAGAACAATCCTCTTGGATTTTCACTATGTTAACTATGAGAACAATCCTCTCAAAGTAACTACACTTGTATCCAACAACTTTGGAAAGACAAGATTTCAAAAACACTTAAACTTATTTCCAACAATCCTGGAAAAATAAGTAAGTAACTATCAATTTTTGAGTTTGAGTGAGTAGAGTAGTATTGATCACTTAGAGTGATTTAACAATGCATGATCTTCTCTTCTAATAATATTATAGTACAATGACTCAAGATATAATTTCTCAAAGTTTTATGTTTGATAATGTATGAAAATGTGCATAAAACTTATGCATGAAAGTGAAGGAACGCTTGAGTTTGTATTTTGAAAATTCAGAAAATATTTATGGAAGAGGTGTTGAAATAGATTTTGAAAATGAATATTTATATGTTCATAACACCCTTTTGAAACAACATGAAGTTCTGAAAATGTATCATGAACAACTGCCAAGTTTGAGTGAAAGGTTTCAATGAAAAGGCATGATAAACAGACATGTGAAAAGCTACTGTTTTTCAAAATCGTGCAGCATGCAATCGATTGAACCCTTTGTGTAAATCGATTGCACAAGGTTTCAACAGCTATATTTTCAAAAGTTTTAAGTGTGAAATCGATTGCACTAGAAATGTAAATCGATTGCATGTAAAGTCGGTAGCAAAAAGTAAGTGAGTGCAATCGATTGCACTAGCAATGTTGATTGACTGCACTGAGAAACAGAAGCAAACGTTTTGAAAATTTTAAGTATACAATCGATTGCACAAGCAATGTAAATCGATTGCACAGAGAAACAGAAGCAAAAGATTTGAAAATTTGAAGCATGCAATCGATTGCACTAAAATGCAAATCGATTGCACTCAAGTGAAAAATGAAATTTTAACTTTAAAAAACTTGAGTAATGATTTTTAAACATTTCTTTTTCAAGATTGAGCATCTATATCTTAAGATCAAAGTAAGTAATATTATTATACCTTGAAAGTTGTTGAGAGCCTTGAACTGAAGATATTGTCCTTAGATGCTTTGAGCTTGATCATAAATCTTTTCCTTCTTTGTCAATCATGGTTTGTCTTCATCAAAACAAAAGCTCATTTGAGAAGCTTGATTTTATAGAAGGTGCCTGAGATACTGCACGTCTGGGAGTGTTCGATTTGGATCTGCAAGGAATTCATTAGAAAAAGAAAACAAAACAAAATCCTGGATTGAATCGAATCTGGTCCTGGATTTGATAGCCTAGTTGTGTCACCCTAAATCGAATTACCAAAGTCTGAATCAAAGGTTATTGGCAAAAGTTTCCTGCCACCTAATTCGAAGCTTAACTGCTTCGAAGCTCTACAATATTCTGTAGGGGAAAACCTGAGAAACTATTTCCTTCAACATAAACAAACATTAGAGATCCAGGGGAACTTTACCCCCCTGATTCAAATCCCTCCCCAATTCGAATCTCTCTCCAATTCGAATCTGGGTTTGTTTGGCCTAGAACGTCCCAGGTGAGATTCGAAGAAAAAACTCAGATCGCGCCCTAGCGATGGCACGATCTCATCCTTGCGTTTTAGCTTGCATGCAACACAAATATTGGAAATAACAAGAGTATACGTGCAATGTATATCTAAATGGTATGAAGGTTCAATTTTGGTTTTGTAAACCCTTACCAATCGGAGGTGTGTGATCTGTGGCTCTGAACAAGGAAATGTTTGCTTAGGAGTTGGTGTGGACTCCTGGAGAGGGGACATGCAAAAGATGTTTCGATTGGGAGGCTTTTAAATTTGGTGTTTTGAGATTTTTGATGTGCTTTCTGAGGTAGCGTGTGTGTATAATATCTTTGTGTTCAATGTGTGATCCTGTGATACAGTATGCGTGCGTGTATGTCCCCCTTGATTTGTGTTTGTGTCTTATATTTATAGGAGGTGGAGGAGACAAGGAAATGGGGAAAGAATCATGGAATTAAAGACCAACCATTAAACATGGCATTGAAAATAGAATCAGATAAATTAAAAAGATTGCCATTTTGAGATATTTCATGCCATTTTCGAATTCTGAGTGAACCTAGACAGGTCAATTTGGCGCCTTGTTCGAATTTGAAAATATTCAGAGTTTCCCTCTTCAAAGCCCCTTCGATCATCCCTTGTTCCTGTGATGACTCTGAGTTCTGATTCGAAGTGTTCAAAAATTCCCTTATCATAACTTCTTCGATCAACCCTTATTCTCTTTGATGGTTCTGAGTTCTGATTCGAAGTGTCCAGAACTTCCCTTATCAGAACTTCCCTTATCAGAACTTCTTAGCTTAAAACACCTCTGCACTGATATGTCATTCGAAGGATACTTCGTTTTGATGTCTGAATTGAAGGAAACTTTGATGTTCCAATTGAAGGACACTCTGATGTTCCAATCGAAGGAAGCTCTGATGTTCCAGTCGAAGAAAGCCCTGATGTTCCAATCGAAGGAAGCTTTGATGTTCCAATCGAAGGAAGCTCTGATATCCCAATCGAAGGAAGCTCTAATGTGCCAATCGAAGGAAGCTCTGATGTCCCAATCGAAGGAAGCTCTGATGTTCCAATCAAAGGAAGCTCTAATATTGCAATTGAAGGAAGCTCTGATGTTCTAATCGAAGGAAGCTATGATGTCCCAATAGAAGGAAGCTCTGATGTTCCAATCGAAGGAAGCTCTGATGTCCCAATCGAAGGAAACTCTGATGTTTCAATCGAAAGACATTTGATGTTCCAATCGAAGGACGCCCTGATGTTCCATTCGAAGGACACCCTGATGTTCCAATCGAAGGACATTTCGTTCATCTTCAAATTTTACTTTCCTCAAGAAAATGTTTGCAACCACCCATGTAAAAGAAAATCTTGAAAGAAAATTAGAGGGCAAATTTTGGGGTACAACAGTTTCCCCTGTTCAATCTTCTTAGACCTGAGGATGTAGATTGGCTTGTCTGTCTTTCGTGATCTAAAGGTGGAAGATGATCGAACACTAGAGTACCCAGAAATTTGCACTCATCTGAAGTGATATTGTTGGTTGATAATATTTGGAATGGGCTTACAGATACCATTTGGAAAGGATGACAAAGAGTCGTCAGAGATGGGCTTAAAGATGCCATCTAGAGAACATGTTGATTTCATGGGAGATTCCTTTGTGGGGATTCTTGTTCCTGTCGTTTGAGGAGGACTCCGCTGAGGAATATTGGTCTCTATCTTTGGAAATAGAGTCTAGGAGCTTTAGTTGTCAACTACTCTATTGGGGAGTTATCTCTTTCCTTGAAGAGACGAAAGTGAGTTGTTATCTGGTCGGGATCTAGGCTTTACAGTGACTTGCTGAGGATGATAAGGCTGACTGCTATCTAGTCGTATTCCAGGCTTCACAGCGACCTATTATGGAATATGAAACTAACTTCTATCTTGTCGGTTCTAGGCTTCACAGTAATTATAGACATTAAACTGTTATCTGGTCGTATACAGGCTTTGGTGATTTGAAGAAATTAAGTTATTATCTGGTTGGACTCCAGGCTTTACAGTATCTTTAACCGGATAAGAATCAGAAAATTTTAGGGTCGATTTGAGTGAACCAGAGGAAGGTCTTGAATTATCTTTAACTTTAATAGAATCAGAGAAATCTTAGGGTCGATTTGACTGAACCAGAGAAAGGTCTTGAATTATCTTTAACTGGATAAAGAATCAGAAAAATCTTAGGGCCGATTTAACTGAACCAGAGAAAGTATCCACCAGAAATGAATCAGAATAAATCATTGGTCGATTTAAAATGAACCATTAGAGGTCATGAATTATCTTCAACTGGAATAGAATCAGAGAAATCTTAGGGCCGATTTAACTGAACCAGAGAAGTCTTTAATTGTCTTTGACTGGGCAAGAATCGGAAAAATCTTAGGGTCGATTTAACTGAACCAGAGAAAGTATTTACCGGAGAAGAATCAGAATAAATCATTGGTCGATTTAAACTGAACCAGCAGGAGTCTTGAATATGATCTTCTAAAGAAAATGCTGGAATTTCCTTTCGTCAGAGTTAACCTTTGAAAAGACTGTCAGGTCATATAAGTAGTTTGTGATGTTTGTTGATTGATCTTTCCTGAAAGGTAAGGAGTTTGTCATATGCAATGTCATGGTGTATGAAATGCATTGTGTAATGATGTTCTCAAAATGAGATTGTGCTGTATGCAATGTGCATGTCATGATGTATGAACATGGAATGTTGTTGCGACATTTCCTAGTCTGGGAAAATAAATCCCTAACTGCTTGTTAGAGAGCACTGGGAAGTTAAATCCCGGACTGCTGTTTGGTAGATGAGGAAAGTGATTCTTTCATTTCTGCTGGGGATGATGAATGGAGATGATTCACTGGGGATTTCCTCTTTCCATTTGAGAGTACTCTGTCAGGGATGAGGCTTTATAAACAGTTTGAGATTATAAAACTTAGTTGGGAAACATGGATTTTAGCTCTCTGAGGGAACTTTACTGGAGGAGGTAATTCCTGCCTGGGGAAGAAGAGGTCAAAACTTTGGTTGTTTTCACTATGCGGGGACATAGACATCACTAGGACGTATGCTGAGGATGTAGTGGTGACTTTGCATCAGGACATTTATGCCCATGTACCTGCTGGAGAAAGTACCTGCGGAGATTTTGTGGATGGATCTATATGTTGAAATAAGTGACAGAATGACATCTATATCTGGATCGTATCTGAATTGCATTTAGAACATGTATTGAATGAGTGTCAGAATGACATCCGTCTCTGGATCATATTTGAATTGTACTTGAAACATGTGTTGAATGAGTGTCAAAATGACATCCGTCTCTGGATCGTATCTGAACTGTACTTGAAACATGTGTTGAACGAGTGTCAGAATGACATCCGTCTTTGGATTGTATCTGAATTGTTTCTATAAGAGAATCTGGAATAAGTATCAGGATAACATTCGTCTCTGGATCGTACCTGAACTGCTTCTAAAAGAGAATCTGAATAAGTATCAGGATAACATCCGTCTCTGGGTCGTACCTGAACTGTTTCTAGAAGAGAAGTCTGGAATAAGTATCAAGATGACATTTGTCTCTGGATTGTACCTGAACTGTTTCTAGAAGAGAAGTCTGGAATAAGTATCAGGATAACATTCGTCTCTGGATTGTACCTGAACCGTTTCTAGAAGAGAAGTTTGGAATAAGTATCAGGATAACATCCGTCTCTGGATTGTACCTGAACGATTTCTAGAAGAGGACTTGGTTTATTTAGAATGTTTCTGTTGGGAATTCCTGCTTAATTGTTTTTGAGAAGAAATCCGTTGAGGAACATTGATTTTACTTGATTGTACATGATTCGTTGCTGGAATTCATGTCTAATGCCCCAAGTGATTCAGATGGAGATCTGCCCCTGGCTATTTGGCATTTTTGAGAGATTCCTTGAATCTTTACTTGACTACCCCAGATGATGGACAATGATCATGCCGTGCCCCTTGGTTGGAAGTGTTTTTCCACTTGAGGTGAACCTTTTCATTGAGAAAGTTTTTGTTCACTAGATATACGTCATGTGAATTTCTCTATTGTCGAACATATAACTATATGCAAACAACGATATTCAAATAATGCAAAGTTTATGCTTGTCTTGAAGTTTTTGAAAATCCATTTTTTCAGTAAAACAAATTTTGCAAGAGGGTGATATCAACTCAGGATTTATAGCAAGTCCTACAGGAGTCAGGATACCTTTTGTAACAGTATGCTTCCGAACTAACCTATGCTTCAGTTAAGACTTTTAAGGGTTGTAGCGTGGCCTGGTTCACGGTTTAAGAAACAAAGGATAAAGACTCAAATATATTTGTATCCACCCGTTCTTCGTGATGTTCTTCAGTCCTATGCTCAGTTAATTATGCGTTTAGATCCTGATTGAGTCTGGCATCTTGTCCTTGATATTCTAGTGATGGTTTAGAAACTGAATGTTTTTTTGAGAAGGCAGACATTTTTGTGACCTTTTCTTTTTGTTGAGTATTTGTATGACTTCTTTCTTTTTGATTTTGCTATCCCTGTCTTTTTCCTGAATTGTTTATTTTGTGATTATAGTCAGCGGGATACCCCGGTTTTTCTTAAGTCTCCTTCACAGGTTTTGACTTAATGGGATTTTATTTTGAGAGATAATGACTGCTTACTTTGATGATTACGCGGAACCTATCACCGTCTTTTGATTTGGAAGGACGTCTTCGATGCCATTCATTGTGTACGAAGTGGAAGATTGTGACTGAATGCACGTCTGAATTGACTGAGAAACTACCCTGCCCTAGGTTATGATTAAGGGTTTTAATTTATGAAAAGAAAAACTCCTACTTCTTAGGCTCAAAGGGGTTGACTAGGGATTATCTTCCTTATAACTCCATTGTTTGGGATTTGAAACAATGCTTGTACATCATCAGCAAGGTCTGTTCAAAAGCACACTATGTGAGATTATGGTATCATTTTTGTCATCCTCCCTCTAAAGGCTTATAGCTTTTTAATCGAGAGTCAAATATCACATAAAGGAAGCAAGAAAATAGTTTAAATAAAATGACAATGAAATCATTCAAGACAAATATATGTGATGCATTAATGGGAAAACCAAAGTTTGGCACGACAGTAATTGTTTGAACAACAAATGAAATTACAAATGAAAAATAAAAAACGAACTGGACATTCTCAATGATTTGGCCTAGGAGCAGTGATCACTTTGTGAGTCTCTGGAGGGTCGAATTCAATCTCTTTGGTGTCAATCATATCCTGAATTTTGTTCTTCAGAGCCCAACAGCCATTTGTATCATGTCCAGGACTATCAGAATGGTATGCATACCTTTCGTCAGGGTGGTAACTAGGAGCAGAAGTATTGGGATTTCGCAAAGGAGCCTTTAACATAATCAACTCTGCCTTCAACATGTGTTATAACGCTTGAGCTAGTGACATGTTGATTCTGGTGAATTGTATCTTAGGTGTGACCTCTTTATGCTGATTCCCCTGTTGGTGTCGTTGCATAGGCGTAGGATTATAGACCAATATTGCCCCCACAGATTGATTATGGTCGTCTGCCTTATTACGACCCTTCTGGCCATACACAGCATTGGCTTTCCCTCTTACCAGTGAATGGCTTCTTCTCAGCATTAGAAGATGCAGACATCGGGATCTTCCCACTCTTGATACCATTTTCGATCCTTTCTCTAGTCAGAACCATCTCTGTGAACCCAGATGAGGAACTCCCAATAAGCAGATTAAAGAATGGGCATGTTAGAGTGCCTATGAACATATCTACCATTTCCAGATCATTCAGAGGAGGTTGTACCTTGCCAGCTATATCCCTCCATTTCTGGGCATATTCTTTGAAGCCTTCGCCAGAACCCATAGACATGCTTTGAAGTTGTGTACCAGTTAGAGCGAGGTCAGAATTGTATTGGTACTGCTTGTAGAAAGCAGCAGCCAAATCTTCCCAGGTATGAATGTTTGTTCTTTCTAGCTGATAGAATCATTCCAGTTGCGTGCCAGCTAAACTTTCTTGGAAGAAATGGACCCATAACTTCCGGTCAACAGTGTGAGGCTGGATCCTTCTGACATATGATCTCAAGTGAAGTTTAGGACAAGAGACCCTGTCATATTTGGCGAACGTGGGAACCTTGAATTTTGGTGGGATGATCACGCCAAAAACCAGCCCTAATTCTTCAAAGTCCAAGCCAGGTATCTGTTGAATCTCCATATCATTGAGATGATCCTCCAGCTATTTGTATTTATCATCAGCAGGAGGATATTGCTCCTCAGAATAACCAGCTTCGTCTTCACCAGCCTCCGGGTTGCTATCTTCTTCATGATTATCCCTCTTATTTGATGGAGTTGAAAGATCTAGAGCTCCTTTAACTGGTCCTATGAGTCTTTTTCCCATATTCAGGATGCCAGCCGGTTTCTTTGCCTTCTTCTTCTTCTCTTTGATGAAGAAAGCTTTCAGTTCTTCCTGCCCCTGGGCCAAAGCCATGAACATTTGTTGGAAGTGAGCATTTTGAGCCTGAAGGTCTTTGATTGTTTATTCAAGAGACATTTCTTCTTGCTTAAATAAACAGCGAAGGGATAAGAAGCTTGTACCTAGAGTACCTGTTATGCAATGACATGTATGATATGCAAATGTTTTCAAGGATCTCGCGGGGTAAACACAAGAAGATGTTATAAGTTGAACTGCGACTTTGACTGAAGAACTTTCGTATCGTTTGAAGGTTCTTCTATGAGAGTCAAGCTCGCCATATCGAGTGGGTCATAGCCCCTGACCCAAGTTGTCGTGTACTGGTCTTTTGAAGGCATTTGGTTAGAAGAAAATAAATCCCCTTGCCTCTTGTTTAGACATCTGGTTCATCATAACCTGCATCACAGACCCTTGAAATCCTTGAAATGATTAAGTAAATGCTATGGTATGATGTTTATGATGTTTATGATGTGTATGCTATGCGTTAAGCAAAAAAAATGTAAGGTGATGAAGACAAGTGAGTCTAAGAAGTCCAGGTTACTCGATAATGACTGCGAAAAAATCCTGCATGGAATTCATGTTATTAGATAATAAAACCCTGCAAGTAGTTCAAGTTGAAAGCGAACAAGTCACACAAGCAACCTCAGGTTTAGGCTTGCATGGGGTTTGTAGGTAAATACCCTCTTGAATGTTCAGTTGGTTCAACCTGTTTTAGAAATAGTAATCGGGTTCTAAGGAACCTCAATATCACTGATCTTTCTTTATCGGTATTATTTCAGCTTAGCAATCTTTTAATGCGACTGGAACATCCCGAAAGTATGATCTCAACGAGTGTAGTATCGAGTATCAATCGATTCCTAACTTTACACCGAGGCCGGATATCTCACTACTTTCCAATGGCCAATTTTGTTCAACTAAGGTTCTAAGGTTCATTAATGCTTCACGACACCACGCGGCAGCCACATATTCTCCTCGATTCAACACAAGGGATACCGATACCAACTAAAGTGTCACACTAACATAGTTATCGCTTCAACCATATCGGTCTATGTCGTACAGTCTCCATGACCTATTGTTGTTTACCTAAAAAGATGCCCCAGATCCAGGTATAGGGTCTATAGTATCCCAAGCAAACCTTTAAAAGTAAAGCAATCAAAACAAACAAGGAAAGCAATTTAGAAATGAACTAGACCCTAAGGTAAACCCCACTTTTTATTACTCCCCAGCAGAGACTCTAGTTTTGTGATATGGTGGCAGGAGCGATTATTATATTGGTTTGAATTTAGTATTCGCAAATGTGTAGTAAGCAAGATTCTCCACTGACTTTTCTTTTATCCAACAAAGAAAAGAGTGAAAAGAACAGAAAAGACCTTTTTCGAGAGTTTCTGAGTAAGTGGGTAGATTATGGAAAGGGAAGGTGCTAGCACCCTTTCCATCAGTGGTTTTCCACGGGCTCTTAGGTACTTTCTCATTTTTGAAAATTGCTTTTGTTGTTTGTATGGTTTGAAAAGTTTGTTTGCTTGATGATAACTCCTGTATCAGTTCTCAAGAGTGTTGATAAAGCGTTTTTTTGAAAAAGGTTTTGAAAGTGTAGTGTGAAAAAGTTGTTTTGAGCAAGTACCTAACAGTTATCTACCTACTCAAAAAAGGCGTTCTTTTCCTCCTTTCCTTTAGATAGTACTATCCTACTATTGGTGAGTAGGTAGCCCTATTGTTGGATGTTGAGGGACTGTCAAAGGAACGTTTACGGTCACTAAGGCAATTGGGCAAGAACTTTTAGTAATTGTCCTAAAGTTCTAAGATCACTTTTTAACCGAGGCGGCATCGAAATGGTCATCGAGGGACTTGTGATCTCTTAAACTTAAGGACAGCCACTAAAGATTCTCACATTTCGAGAATTGTGATTGTTTCCGAAGGCAACCGAAGTGGGGGTACCCTAGAGGTGCGCATGTGTGAGTACGTTGTGTTTCAGTTATTTTATCTTTAAACATTTAGGTGTTCTACCGTTTGTTTTCAGATCTTGTCATGCAATCCTATTAGTCATACATTTAAGTAGTTAATATATGTACAGGAATTTAAAGTGCAGAAATTAAATCTACGCTATTACAAGGCTTCGGGGAGGGGATTATTTACATATCCAAAACTTTGGGGAAGGAAAATAAAGAAAACAGTAAAAGAGTCCTACTTAAACTATTACATCCAGTAGACAGATACGATAATATGAATACAAATGCACGCGACATGGAAAAAGATAGTCTAAAAATCTTAAGTGAAAGTGTGATACGGTGGGAGAACAGACTTGAGGTTTTGCGTTCGTATTCGCACTTGTGCGGTTGAGCAAGAGTCGCCACCGACTTTTTATTTTATCCTAAAGGAAAGGTTAAAAAAGCACAGCAAAAACCTTTTGAGATATTTCGTGGGTTCGGGGGGTAGATTATGAAAAGGGAAGGTATTAGCACCCTTTCCATCCATGGTTATCCATGGGCTCTTAGTTACTTGGTTTTTTAGATCACTTGCCTTGTTTTTCGATTGCTTTGAAATTGTGGTGTGTGTGTGTGCTTTGAAAATGTTTTTGAAGAGATGCCTTGTCTTAGGCAACTAATGTATTTGACTCGTGTTTGAGTGTTTTACAAAAGTGTGAATCTTTTCGAAAAGATGTTTTCAAATGTTTTTGAGAGTTTGTTTGAAAGTGTTGTGGATTGTGGTTTTCGAAAAGAAGGCAAGTGTTTTTACAAGTTTGATCTCAAGTAACTAAGAGTTTTGTCTACCCTATTGTACTCAAAGGTTTTTGTTATGTTTTAACCCCTTTTAACAATTTTGTTCCACCATTGAATTTGGTGGACAATCTTGCGTTTAGGAAGTTTATTCGGGACGGGCACGGGTCATCGTATGGACCATGAATGCAATGATGCCAAGTGTCTTTGGCAATTTTCTTTGAAGGGACTATGATCATTCCGTTTAGGCAACACTTTGAGACTTATGATCATTTGATTTTGTTTTGCCAAAGATACTCGACGTGCAAGCATGGCCCATTTTGGAAGGCAACATGTGGGATTACCCTAGAGGGTGCAAGTGTGATTGTGTATTGATTACATGTATTTGTCTTGTATTAGGTTATCTATCGTTTGATTTTATGTACATACAAACCCTAGGTCTAACCATGGTATAATTGGAAAACTGTAAATTGCGGAATGTAAAATCTACGCTATTACAAAATAGTGTCCGGGAGTGGGGGTATAAATGTACAAAGGGGGATGAGACTTATAGTATCCAATAAGTTACAACCAAATCGAATGTGCGATCAAATGTAAATATCGAATATACAAATATAAGATAAAAATGTGTGTAGGGCAATGTGAATGTATTTGCATTGGGTAAGTGTAAGTGTAAGTGTGAGATGTATATGTATTGTGTAATTATTTACAGGTGCGATAATGTGAAGTTGAAGCATATTAGGGTTTTTGACCTAGATAGGTATTTTAATGAATCTTTGATTTGTATAGCTTTGATATGTATAAAAGAAAAAAAGTGTTTTAAATTAAATGCTCAAATTTTAATTAAATTGTAAAAATGATATTTTGAGAAAAAGTGTATATTTCCATGTGTTATGTACAAATGTAATTTAATTGAATGTTTGTGAATTTTAATATTAGAGAAAAAATGTATTCCTATTATTATGTACAAATATGTATGTTAACTAAAAAGTTTCCAATTTTAATTATATGATAAAAAAAAGTATTTTGTTCAAATGTATTTCAATGTGTATTAAAAATGTCTTCAAGTTAATTGAATTAAACATACATATAAAAGTGTTTTAATTATATTGTTAATATTAAAGAATGTAAAATAATATATTTTGTATTAAAATGATTTTTGTAAAGAAAATAAAATGTTTAGATAACATATATATAAAAAAGTTAGTATTTAAAATGTGTTTGGTTAGAAGTGAGAATCTTAATGGGCCTTTTGGGGGGTGCAGAATGGGCAAAGCCCATTTGAACTTGAGACAAATTTAGGGTTAGGGATTATCGTTCATTTGGGAACAACGCTTAGGGTTAGCAGCGGCGCGCCGTTCATGTTCGTCTTCATCCTTGCAAGCTTCCTGAGCAACTCACTCCGGCCACCAGCGTCGCCCTCCAGACCTTTCTTCCCTCCAAGGCGTAAGCTTCGCGTCCTCTTGATTTAAGGTTTGATTTTAGTGTTTTACGTTTCCTTTCTCTTTTACGAATTTGCGTGTTTTAATTTGAGTTCTGACTCCTAAATTTGTACTATTATGATGTGGTGAAGAGGAAAGGGGGAGAAGATTGGCTACCTGACTTTGGAGATGGAGGAGAGGCGGAGGAGTGACGCTTTAGGAGGCCGGGACGGCGTGAAAGGTGATTCTTGCCCTTGGTGACCCTGGTATCTTCGTTCTCACCTCTTGCTGTGTGAGGGTTTCATGATGATTTGTATTTGCCTGAAAACCTTCTTTCTAATTCACTTCTTTATCTCTCTTTTTCTACTATATGTTGCCTTGAATTTTCGTTGAATGGTTGCTTTGCTTGTCTATGGTTTTGATGATGATTTATACTGAGAACCTCTTTCAAAAAGATTCACTTTTTTTATCTTCTTCTTCTATGCCACTGTTGCCTATGTATTGATTGGAATATGATGCTTTGAGATGAACTTGCCTTATTGCCCAGTGATGTGTACACTGAGGGCCTGATGGATTTGCCTTGAAATGTTGCTTTGAATACTTTTGTTGAGTTGGATGCTATGTATCGCCTATGATGAGGAAAGAAAAACTCTGAGGCTTAGGAGTTGGACAGGTTTCTGAGGTTTTTAGGATAGGCTATGTTTGTGACCGATACTTGGCTTGAGGGGTTATGTTGGTTATTGACAGTATGTTGGGTTTTAGTTTGACAGGGTATTGGTAGTTCTTGAGACAGGTATGAGGTTATTTGGTTGTTATGCTGGTAGATTGGGTTCTGTTGAGGCTGGTGCTTTATCAGTAGACAGGTTTTTTGGTAAAGCTTGCTTTGTATCTTTTTCTTCCTCTCTGAACTGCCTGCTGAACTGTGTTGGGTTTTAGTCTGGTTTTTGGATGGGTTTGAGGTGTTTCAGGTTATGGTAGGTGCTGGTATGAAGTTTGAGTTTTTTTGTGTTTGATAAATTGTGAGGCTTGATGCAGGTTCACTCTTTTGCAGCTGAGGTTTATGCTTTGGTTTGTATCTTTATGAGTAGGCAGGTTTTTGAGTCTTTGAAACTTGTTTGATGGCCTAGCAGGTTATCAGTTTGAAGCTTAGAGGCTTCAGCTCAGCAGGTTTTAGTCCTTTTGAGTTTTTTCTGTCTTTAATGTGATGATGGGCATGTTTGATGGTTTTTGACAGTTTGTATATTTTCTCTCCCTTGATATGCTGAACTGAGTTCTCTTTTTGTATATCCCTTTTTCTGTCTTCTCCCTAAGCCTAAAACCTGTCTATGCTCTTTATCTCTCTTCTTCTCATTTTTCAGTACAGCTTAATATTATTATATGATTTTTCTGTACTATTTCTGAAGGGGCCCCTTTTATGCTGGGAAATGATGATTAAGTCTTGCTTGCATAACACATTTTCTGCATCTTCTTTATCTCTCTTTTGACAGCTTTGTGTGCTGACTTTGCATTGACATCTTTTTCAAATCCTTCTTTGACAGTTTGGATAGATTTTCTGTTTTGACAGTAAATTACCTTTTTGCTTTTGATGGAAAGTGGAATTGGATTTGAACTATACAGTTTGAACTTTGGATTTGAGATTCTATGCAGCTTGAATTTTGGAACTTATGCATTTGACATTTGCATTCATGAATAAAAATCTTCCCTCTCTGTGAACCGGGAGAAATCCCGTGATTTGCAGAGAGGGTCAACTGATCCCAGTCAGTGGCCTCTAATGATGAGCAAATTTTAACTGTCTCTTTTAATTTCAACTGCTTTCTGACTTTTCTTCTTCTTTTTGCAGATAAAAATGGAGCACCGGAGCGAAGTGAAGAATGAAGAATTAGAAATAGGATAGCTTTTTATTTTATTTAATATTTAAATTAATGTATATTATTGTTTGTAATTTAAATTATAAACAACAATTTGTACAAATAATTCAAATATCAATAAAATCTAAATTATCCAATTAGTTCTAATTTTCTTTATTGTTTATTTATTTATTTAAAATTCTTTGAATTAAAACAATTGAAAAATAAATTTCAATCATTCAATTTTAGAATAATAAATAACTTAAATAAAATCAATATTGATCAATTAAACCTGTCTCTTCCAATATCCAAAATAAAGCAGTAGTTAACCCAAATAGATTGATCAAACGCATTCCTTTTTCACTGATTTGCCATAAACACTGTGAATCCAATACTGCACATATCTTTTGACTGGTGAATTCAAACCAATTGCCTCCTCTTACTGATTAAATTATGAACAATGCAAATTCAACCCGAATCTCGGAATAAATCGCAAAGTACTGTGGAATTTCAACCTTTCTGAGAATATGCCCGTAAAACCCTAACTCCTGATTAAATGCCAAATAACGCTCGCCTGATCAAAACTGAGCCAAAATCAACCAAAACCCTAAGCCAACTGTATGAAACAATCCAGAGCTCTGAAAATCAGTAAAAACCCTAATTTTGCTTGACTGTCAAGAAAAGTCCATTTGTCCGATTCTTGAGCCAGTTTGAAAAGTCAGGAAATGTCTGAAGCTGAGATTTCTTGTGGAAAAGCGCGAGGGCAAATTTTGGGGTACAACAGTTGCCCCTGTTCAATCTTCTTGGACCTGAAGAGTTAGATTGGCAAGTTTGCCTTTCGCGACTTGAAGGTAAAAGGAGATTGGACACTAATGTGCCCAGAAAATTTGCGCTCGTCGATGTGATGGTGGAGGTGAATGGGCTTAAAGATTCCATTTGGTGATGGGCTTAAAGATGCCATCTGGTGCGAGAGAATTTTGTCGGGGGATGGGCTTAGAGATGCCATTCGGCGACTGCTGGTAGGAGGATGGGCTTATAGATGCCATCTGGACATGTTGAACTGTATGTCAATGGTGAGTGGACAAGTATCAGAAGGGCATCCATGTTTCGGAACATCTCTGAATCGGGGTCCGAACAAGCAACGGATTGACGTCCATGTCTGGAGAATCTGTAAACTATTTCAGGAGTTGAGATTGAATAAGCAATAGAGCAACATCCTTTGTTGGGAAGCGTCCGTAAACTATTTTCAAAAATTGAGAAGAGTCTGAATCAGTTGGTAGATTGACATCCGTTGTAGGGAAGAATCTGTAAACTGTCTTCAAAAGTTGAGAAGAGTCTGAATCAGTTGGTAGATTGACATCCGTTGTAGGGAAGAATCCGTAAACTGTTTTCAGAAGTTGCGAAGAGTCTGAATAAGTCGGTAGATTGACATCCGTTGTTGGGAAGAATCCGTAAACTTGTTTCAGAAGTCTTGAAGTTGAAGAGGAACCGGTGTAGGGTTTCTTGATGATGCGTCTGAATGAATCTGGAATAAGTATCAGAATGTCGCCGTGTCTGGGTCACATCTGAACTATTTCTGGATGAATCTCGGGAGTTGATCTGTGTCTGTCGACTGATCTTACCTGAAAAAGGAGAAGGTTAGTTGTATGCAATGTTATGATGCATGATGCAATGTACGTGACATCACTATTTATGACATGAATGTGATGGATGCGCATGTAAGCTGATGAGCTAATCTTGATGAATCCGAGATGGCTGAAGATAAAAGCCTCTTGATTGCTGCCGGGGAAAATAAATCCTTGGCTGTCGCTGGGGAAGAGAATTCCTGATGACCTCTACTGGGGAGTTCCAAACTAGTAGACTCATGCTGGGGAGGCCAGACTGAGAATCTTCGGCTTGATGGGAAGTAACCCTGGCGACTTCACTGGGGAACTCAAGATTTGTCCTCCCAAAACTCTGTGGGGAGAAGGTTCAATGGTCTGGCTCCGCTGGGGATGCTGAAGCTTAAACTCTGAGGGGAATTGAATTCCGGAGGATTCTCTGGCTGGGGATTTGCAAGGATAAGTTACTGTTGGGGTATTTTGATGAACTCCGTTGGGGATAGGGAGATTTCTGGCGAGCGCGATCTTCCGTGGTTGTTAGCTTGAGAAGAATCTGAACAAGCGATAGGTTAACATCCGTTTACTTGGAGAACCCGTAAACTATTTTCAGCAATCTTGAAGTTGAATCAGCAATAGAGCCGCATCCGTTGTTGGGAAGCGTTCGTAAACTAATTTCAAAGGTTGCATCTGAACAAGCTGATAGATTAACATCTGTTGCTTGGGACGAATCCATGAACTGTTTTCAAAAGTCTTGAAGTTGAATCAGCAATAGAGCTGCGTCCGTTGTTGGGAAGCGTCCGTAAACTAATTTCAAAGGTTGAGAAGAGTCTGAATCAGTTGGTAGATTGACATCCGTTGTAGGGAAGAATCCGTAAACTGTTTCAGAAGTTTGAAGAAGGAACCGGTGTAGGGCTTCCTGATGATGAGCTTGTGTAAAACTGCATCGGGTTTTGAACACTTTTGACATTCGAATGCCCCTAGTGGTGATGTAGATAAATTCCTGGCTTATTACAGGTGTTGGTCTACAATCGGTCGTTCACAGATGTTTCCTGGGTTGTTGCAGGTGTTGATCTGGAATTCCTCAGACATGCCCTGGCTGGATACAGGAATCGAATCTGGAAAGGTGATAGTTGATAGATATGCCATGGCTGGATACAGGAATCGAATCTTCAAACTCTTCAGACGTGCCCTGGCTAGATACAGGAGTCGAGTCTGCAAATAGTCGTCAACAGATATGCCCTGGCTGGATACAGGAATCGAATCTTCGAACTCTTCAGACGTGCCCTGGCTAGATACAGGAATCGAGTCTGGAAATGTGGTCAACAGATATGCCCTGGCTGGATACAGGAATCGAATCTTCGAACTCTTCAGACGTGCCCTGGCTAGATACAGGAGTCGAGTCTGGAAATAGTCGTCAACAGATATGCCCTGGCTGGATACAGGAATCGAATCTTCGAACTCTTCAGACGTGCCCTGGCTAGATACAGGAATCGAGTCTGGAAATATGGTCAACAGATATGCCCTGGCTGGATACAGGAATCGAATCTTCGAACTCTTCAGACGTGCCCTGGCTAGATACAGGAGTCGAGTCTGGAAATAGTCGTCAACAGATATGCCCTGGCTGGATACAGGAATCGAATCTTCGAACTCTTCAGACGTGCCCTGGCTAGATACAGGAATCGAGTCTGGAAATGTGGTCAACAGATATGCCCTGGCTGGATACAGGAATCGAATCTGGAAAGGTAATAGTTGATAGATATGCCCTGGCTGGATACAGGAATCGAATCTTCGAACTCTTCAGACGTGCCCTGGCTAGATACAGGAGTCGAGTCTGGAATGGTGATAGTTGACAGATATGCCCTGGCTGGATACAGGAATCGAATCTTCGAACTCTTCAGACGTGCCCTGGCTAGATACAGGAGTCGAGTCTGGAAATGTTGTAATTAATTTGTTGAACACTTTTGACATTCGAATGCCCCAAGTGGTGGTGAAGGAATCTTGAATCAGATTACTCTGCATATTGAGAGATTTCTTGAAATCTTGACTGGACTGCCCCAGGTTAACTGAACTTTGAAAGATCTGTTGGACCTTGACTGGACTGCCCCAGTTTAATTGAATTGTGACAGGTCATGCCCCTTGTTGATAAGAGATTTGATGGAAGTGTCATCCTCTTGAAGTGATTTTGACTTACTGAGAGAGTTTTCGTTCCTCCGAACATGCGCTGTATGAACTTCTTCGCTGTCAAACAAAAGGGTCAAATGCAGACAGTGATATTCGAATAATGCAAAGTTTATGTTTGTCTCGAAGTTTTGAAAAATGCGTTTTTAGCTGAAAACTTTTCATAAGACAAGTTAACACAAGATTTAGAGCAAAGCCCTACAGGAGTCAGGATACCTTTTGTAACAGTATGCTTTCGAACTAACCCATGCTTCAATTAGGACTTTTGAAGGGTTGTAACGTGGCCTGGTTCACGGTTTAAGAAACAAAGGATAAAGGCTCAAAGTATATTTGTACCCACCCGCTCTTCGTGATGCTCTTCAACCTAAGCTCAGTTAATTGTGCGTCGCACTCTGTTTTGAGTTTGGAACGACTTTCGGGCGATGGTTCACCAGTTTGAATTTGGGAGACAGTCATCATCTCCTTTTTCTTTTCCAACATTTTTCATGTTGTTGAGGATTTTGTAATGACCTCACTATTTTGATTTTGATTTGTTATCCCTAACTTTTGCCTGACTGTTACCGTTTTCGGGATTACTGTCAGCGGGATGCCCCAGCTTTCTTAAGCCTCCTTCATAGGTTTTGGCTTAGTGGGCTTTTCTCTTTTGAGAGATTGACTGTCTATGTGATAGGGAACCACCCTTGTCTTTTGATTCCAAAGGAATGCTTTCTTTCTTGACGTCGTTCGTCGTGTTACGAACTGAGAGTTTGCGACTTCAATGCGCATTTTCTTTTGAATTAACTTAGAGACTACCCTGCCCCAGGTTTATATCAAGGGTTTTGATTGTATCATAACAGGAAACTCCTACTTCTTTGGCTCGAAGGGGTTGACTAGGGATTAACTTCCTTATAACTCCAGTGTTTGGGAATTGAAAGAAATACCTGTACATCATCCGCACGGTCCGTTCAAAAGCATACTGTATAAGATCACGGTATTGTTTCGTCATCCTCCCTCTAAAGGCTTACAGCTTTTTATCAAGAGTCAAATATCATAAAGAAAAGCATAAGAGTAGTGAAACGAATGGGTGAATTCAAGACAAACATATGCAATGCATTAATGAAAACAGAGTTTAACATCAACAGATAATTGTTTGACAGCAAAAGAAATTATAACTTTGAAAATTCAGAAAGAAACAAAAGTCTTTCAGTTTGAGCTTCGTCACTTCAAGCGGAGAACCCTCTTAACGGAAGATTTTCATCTCGCCGTCTGGCATGAATTCCAGCACCCCAATGTCGATCAGATCTTGAATCTTGTTCTTCAAGGCCCAACAGTCGTTGGTACTGTGTCCCGGGCTGCAGGAGTGGTAAACACAGAATGCGTCGGGATTAAAGTGAGGAGAGGAGATATTGAGCTTCTGAGGAGGGTCCTTTACGGTAAGCAAATTGACCTCCAACAGGCGCTTCAGTATGAAGAATGATGGTATTTCAGTCTCGGTAAACTATCTTCCCGACCATTCTTGTTTACGCCGATTGCCCCGTTGACGCTGGCGAGGTTGTTGATGAGATTGTGACCCTGAAACTAGCAAAGGAGCTTTCCCCTTGTCTTCTTGAGTTGATGGAGGCTGAGCGGTGACTTGCTCCTCAACCTCAGATGTTTGCCCCAGTTGGTTGTTTGGAAGCAGTTGGCGGACAAGAACTCTGAGTTCCTCTTGTCTTTGAGATAGGTCTTGGATGAGAGCCATCTGGCCCACCAACTGTCCCATCATTTGAGTCCTCAGTGTTGTCAGATCAAACTGCAGCTCCGCAATCTGATCACTCCTGGCATTGTTGGAACTCCCCAGGCCTTTGGTGAGGAGAGCTTTCATCTCTTCTTGCCCCAGAGACAAGTTCAGGAACATCTCCTGCAGCTGAGCAGTCTGGTCTTGGATGTCTTTGACAGACCGTTCTAGAGCCATCTCTTGCTGAAATAAACAGCAGGAGAGTAAGGAAACCTGAAAAAGGAAAGATTGTCAAAATGAAATGCATGATATGTGGATGCATGCTTTCAAGGATCTCTTGGGGTAAACACAAGAAAATGTTAGAGGTTGAACTTTGCTCTTGGATTGGAGATCTCTGTACCGGTGGACGTCCTTCCTCGAGAATCAAGCTCACCATGTCGAGTGGGTCATAGCTACTGACTCAAGTTGTTGCACTTGGACTTCGGCTGGGGAGCTTTGTATCGGTGGATGTCTTTCCACTAGAATCAAGCTCACCATGTCGAGTGGGTCATAGCCACTGATTCAAGTTGTTGTACTTGATCTTTGATTGGATTGGTTAGAGGAGAGACCTCTTGCCCCTTGATAGATGTCTGGTTCAACGTAACCCTGCATCAAAAGAATCCTCGAGATCCTTGAAATGGTTATTGAAAATGCTAAAATGCTATGGTATGATGTTATGATATTATGTACATATATGCGGAAAGCAAGTGAGTGTATATACAGGCCAACAATATTCACACAAAGCAAACAAGTCCTTAGGTTTAGGCTTGCATGGGGTCCAGGTACTTCCCTCTTTCAGTTTGTTGGTTAAAACCTGTCCTACCAAAAGTAACCGGGTTCTAGAGGTCCCAACGTCACTGGATTGCTTTCATTGTTCATCGTTTCGATTTAGCCACTGAACTGGCGACCGAAATATTCCAGGAAAGCAACCCTCAATTGAGTGTAGCATCGAGTATCAACCAACCTCGGACTGCACCAAAGTCAGTTATCTCACTACCCTAAAAAGGCCAAGATGGTTCGATTAAGGTTCCTAAGGTCAGTTGATGCTTCGCGACACCACGCGGCGGCCCCGTACTCTCCTTGACTGAACTCAAGGGTTACCGGTACACACCAAAGTGCCACATCAACGTAGCAGACTGCTTCAACCATGTCGGTATACCCCGCACAGTTCCCTCACAGCCTTGTTGCTACCTAAAAGGGTTTCCCCAGATCCGGGTTAGGATCTATAAAACTCCGATACAAAGCCCACAAATGTAAAAGCAAACAAAGCAATCAATTGAAAACAAAAGTGATCTAAACCCTAAGGTAACCCCACTTTTGGAATATTCCCCAGCAGAGTCTCCAGTTCTGTGATACGGTGGGAGAACAGACTTGAGGTTTTGCGTTCGTATTCGCACTTGTGCGGTTGAGCAAGAGTCGCCACCGACTTTTTATTTTATCCTAAAGGAAAGGTTAAAAAAGCACAGCAAAAACCTTTTGAGATATTTCGTGGGTTCGGGGGGTAGATTATGAAAAGGGAAGGTATTAGCACCCTTTCCATCCATGGTTATCCATGGGCTCTTAGTTACTTGGTTTTTTAGATCACTTGCCTTGTTTTTCGATTGCTTTGAAATTGTGGTGTGTGTGTGTGCTTTGAAAATGTTTTTGAAGAGATGCCTTGTCTTAGGCAACTAATGTATTTGACTCGTGTTTGGGTGTTTTACAAAAGTGTGAATCTTTTCGAAAAGATGTTTTCAAATGTTTTTGAGAGTTTGTTTGAAAGTGTTGTGGATTGTGGTTTTCGAAAAGAAGGCAAGTGTTTTTGCAAGTTTGATCTCAAGTAACTAAGAGTTTTGTCTACCCTATTGTACTCAAAGGTTTTTGTTATGTTTTAACCCCTTTTAACAATTTTGTTCCACCATTGAATTTGGTGGACAATCTTGCGTTTAGGAAGTTTATTCGGGACGGGCACGGGTCATCGTATGGACCATGAATGCAATGATGCCAAGTGTCTTTGGCAATTTTCTTTGAAGGGACTATGATCATTCCGTTTAGGCAACACTTTGAGACTTATGATCATTTGATTTTGTTTTGCCAAAGATACTCGACGTGCAAGCATGGCCCATTTTGGAAGGCAACATGTGGGATTACCCTAGAGGGTGCAAGTGTGATTGTGTATTGATTACATGTATTTGTCTTGTATTAGGTTATCTATCGTTTGATTTTATGTACATACAAACCCTAGGTCTAACCATGGTATAATTGGAAAACTGTAAATTGCGGAATGTAAAATCTACGCTATTACAAAATAGTGTCCGGGAGTGGGGGTATAAATGTACAAAGGGGGATGAGACTTTTAGTATCCAATAAGTTACAACCAAATCGAATGTGCGATCAAATGTAAATATCGAATATACAAATATAAGATAAAAATGTGTGTAGGGCAATGTGAATGTATTTGCATTGGGTAAGTGTAAGTGTAAGTGTGAGATGTATATGTATTGTGTAATTATTTACAGGTGCGATAATGTGAAGTTGAAGCATATTAGGGTTTTTGACCTAGATAGGTATTTTAATGAATCTTTGATTTGTATAGCTTTGATATGTATAAAAGAAAAAAAGTGTTTTAAATTAAATGCTCAAATTTTAATTAAATTGTAAAAATGATATTTTGAGAAAAAGGGTATATTTCCATGTGTTATGTACAAATGTAATTTAATTGAATGTTTGTGAATTTTAATATTAGAGAAAAAATGTATTCCTATTATTATGTACAAATATGTATGTTAACTAAAAAGTTTTCAATTTTAATTATATGATAAAAAAAAGTATTTTGTTCAAATGTATTTCAATGTGTATTAAAAATGTCTTCAAGTTAATTGAATTAAACATACATATAAAAGTGTTTTAATTATATTGTTAATATTAAAGAATGTAAAATAATATATTTTGTATTAAAATGATTTTTGTAAAGAAAATAAAATGTTTAGATAACATATATATAAAAAAGTTAGTATTTAAAATGTGTTTGGTTAGAAGTGAGAATCTTAATGGGCCTTTTGGGGGGTGCAGAATGGGCAAAGCCCATTTGAACTTGAGACAAATTTAGGGTTAGGGATTATCGTTCATTTGGGAACAACGCTTAGGGTTAGCAGCGGCGCGCCGTTCATGTTCGTCTTCATCCTTGCAAGCTTCCTGAGCAACTCACTCCGGCCACCAGCGTCGCCCTCCAGACCTTTCTTCCCTCCAAGGCGTAAGCTTCGCGTCCTCTTGATTTAAGGTTTGATTTTAGTGTTTTACGTTTCCTTTGTCTTTTACGAATTTGCGTGTTTTAATTTGAGTTCTGACTCCTAAATTCGTACTATTATGATGTGGTGAAGAGGACAGTGGGAGAAGATTGGCTACCTGACTTTGGAGATGGAGGAGAGGCGGAGGAGTGACGCTTTAGGAGGCCGGGACGGCGTGAAAGGTGATGCTTGCCCTTGGTGACCCTGGTATCTTTGTTCTCACCTCTTGCTGTGTGAGGGTTTCATGATGATTTGTATTTGCCTGAAAACCTTCTTTCTAATTCACTTCTTTATCTCTCTTTTTCTACTATATGTTGCCTTGAATTTTCGTTGAATGGTTGCTTTGCTTGTCTATGGTTTTGATGATGATTTATACTGAGAACCTCTTTCAAAAATATTCACTTTTTTTATCTTCTTCTTCTATGCCACTGTTTCCTATGTATTGATTGGAATATGATGCTTTGAGATGAACTTGCCTTATTGCCCAGTGATGTGTACACTGAGGGCCTGATGGATTTGCCTTGAAATGTTGCTTTGAATACTTTTGTTGAGTTGGATGCTATGTATCGCCTATGATAAGGAAAGAAAAACTCTGAGGCTTAGGAGTTGGACAGGTTTCTGAGGTTTTTAGGATAGGCTATGTTTGTGACCGATACTTGGCTTGAGGGGTTATGTTGGTTATTGACAGTATGTTGGGTTTTAGTTTGACAGGGTATTGGTAGTTCTTGAGACAGGTATGAGGTTATTTGGTTGTTATGCTGGTAGATTGGGTTCTGTTGAGGCTGGTGCTTTATCAGTAGACAGGTTTTTTGGTAAAGCTTGCTTTGTATCTTTTTCTTCCTCTCTGAACTGCCTGCTGAACTGTGTTGGGTTTTAGTCTGGTTTTTGGATGGGTTTGAGGTGTTTCAGGTTATGGTAGGTGCTGGTATGAAGTTTGAGTTTTTTTGTGTTTGATAAATTGTGAGGCTTGATGCAGGTTCACTCTTTTGCAGCTGAGGCTTATGCTTTGGTTTGTATCTTTATGAGTAGGCAGGTTTTTGAGTCTTTGAAACTTGTTTGATGGCCTAGCAGGTTATCAGTTTGAAGCTTAGAGGCTTCAGCTCAGCAGGTTTTAGTCCTTTTGAGTTTTTTCTGTCTTCAATGTGATGATGGGCATGTTTGATGGTTTTTGACAGTTTATATATTTTCTCTCCCTTGCTATGCTGAACTGAGTTCTCTTTTTGTATATCCCTTTTTCTGTCTTCTCCCTAATCCTAAAACCTGTCTATGCTCTTTATCTCTCTTCTTCTCATTTTTCAGTACAGCTTAATATTATTATATGATTTTTCTGTACTATTTCTGAAGGGGCCCCTTTTATGCTGGGAAATGATGATTAAGTCTTGCTTGCATAACACATTTTCTGCATCTTCTTTATCTCTCTTTTGACAGCTTTGTGTGCTGACTTTGCATTGACATCTTTTTCAAATCCTTCTTTGACAGTTTGGATAGATTTTCTGTTTTGACAGTAAATTGCCTTTTTGCTTTTGATGGAAAGTGGAATTGGATTTGAACTATACAGTTTGAACTTTGGATTTGAGATTCTATGCAGCTTGAATTTTGGAACTTATGCATTTGACATTTGCATTCATGAATAAAAATCTTCCCTCTCTGTGAACCGGGAGAAATCCCGTGATTTGCAGAGAGGGTCAACTGATCCCAGTCAGTGGCCTCTAATGATGAGCAAATTTTAACTGTCTCTTTTAATTTCAACTGCTTTCTGACTTTTCTTCTTCTTTTTGCAGATAAAAATGGAGCACCGGAGCGAAGTGAAGAATGAAGAATTAGAAATAGGATAGCTTTTTATTTTATTTAATATTTAAATTAATGTATATTATTGTTTGTAATTTAAATTATAAACAACAATTTGTACAAATAATTCAAATATCAATAAAATCTAAATTATCCAATTAGTTCTAATTTTCTTTATTGTTTATTTATTTATTTAAAATTCTTTGAATTAAAACAATTGAAAAATAAATTTCAATCATTCAATTTTAGAATAATAAATAACTTAAATAAAATCAATATTAATCAATTAAACCTGTCTCTTCCAATATCCAAAATAAAGCAGTAGTTAACCCAAATAGACTGATCAAACGCATTCCTTCTTCACTGATTTGCCATAAACACTGTGAATCCAATACTGCACATATCTTTTCACTGGTGAATTCAAACCAATTGCCTCCTCTTACTGATTAAATTATGAACAATGCAAATTCAACCCGAATCTCGGAATAAACCGCAAAGTACTGTGGAATTTCAACCTTTCTGAGAATATGCCCGTAAAACCCTAACTCCTGATTAAATGCCAAATAACGCTCGCCTGATCAAAACTGAGCCAAAATCAACCAAAACCCTAAGCCAACTGTATGAAACAATCCAGAGCTCTGAAAATCAGTAAAAACCCTAATTTTGCTTGACTGTCAAGAAAAGTCCATTTGTCCGATTCTTGAGCCAGTTTGAAAAGTCAGGAAATGTCTGAAGCTGAGATTTCTTGTGGAAAAGCGCGAGGGCAAATTTTGGGGTACAACAGAAAGGAAATCTTTTTGTTGTTTTTTTATTTATGTAAGAAAATGATTTAGTCAAAATCCTAAGTCTATTTAGTTTTAATTCTAAGAAAAAAATGTTAAGGTAATTAATAATTAATTGACAAAATTATTTTAATATAAAAAGCTAAGCCTAATGTTTTTGTGGATTTTAATGTTAATTAAAGCTTAGAAGAAATAAAGAGAAAAAAATAATAAAAAGAAAGGACAAAATCGAAAGTAAAAAATAGTTAATGAAAAGAGTGAATTCTTGGAAGGAAGGCCTGGATCGAAGAGGCTTGGGTTGCCTTTCAGTCTAATGAAGAGTCTTGATCAAAGGTGCCTGAGAGACTGCACGTCTAGGGGTGTTCGATCTGGATATGTCATCCTTCGATCTGAGATACTGGATCTGCAAGGAATTCGTTAGAAAAAGAAAACAAAACCAAATCCTGGACTTGAATTGAATCTGGTCCTGGATTTGATAGCCTGGTTGTGTCACCATGAACCGAATCACCAGAGTCTGAATTGAAGGTTATTAGCAAAAGGTTTCTGCCACCTAGTTCGAAACTTGGCTGCTTTGAAGCTCTACAATATTCTATTGGGGAAAACCCGAGAAACTATTTCCTGCAACATAAACAAACATTAGATATCCATGGGGGGACTTTCCCCCCCTGATTCGAATCCCTCCCCAATTCGAATCTCTCTCCAATTCTAATCTGGGTTTGTTTGGCCTGGAACGTCCCAGGTGAGATTCGAAGAAAAAACTCAGATCGCTCCCTAGCGATGGCACGATCTCATCCCTGCATTTTAGCTCGCATGCAACACAAATATTGGAAATAACAAGAGTATACGTGCAATGTATATCTAAATGGTATGAAGGTGCAGTTTTGGTTCTGCAAACCCTTACCAATCGAAGGTGTGTGATCTGTGGCTCTGAGCGTGGAAATGTTTGCTTAGGAGTTGGTGTGGACTCCTGGAGAGGGGATCTGCAAAAGGTGTTTCGATTGGGAGGCTTTTGAATTTGGTGTTTTGAGATTTTTGATGTGCTTTCTGAGGCAGCGTGTGTGTATAATCTCTTTGTGTGCAATGTGTGATCCTGTGATACAGTATGCGTGCATGTGCGTCCCCCTTGATTTGTATTTGTGTCTTGTATTTATAGGAGGTGGAGGAGACGAGGAAATGGGGAAAGAATCATGGTATTAAAGACCAACCATTAAACATGGAATTGAAAACAGAATCAGATAAATTAAAAGTTGCCATTTTGAGATATTTCATGCTATTTTGGAATTCTGAGTGAACTTGGACAGGTCAATTTGGCGCCTTGTTCGAATTTGAAAATATTCAGAGTTTCCCTCTTCAAAGCCCGTTCGATCAGCCCTTGTTCCTGTGATGATTCTGAGTTCTGATTCGAAGTGTTCAAAACTTCCCTTATCATAACTTCTTCGATCAGCCCTTGTTCTCTTTGATGGTTGAGTTCCAATTCGAAGTGTTCAGAACTTCCCTTATCAAAACTTCTTAACTTAAGACACCTCTGCACTGATATGCCATTCGAAGGATACTTCGTTCTGATGTTCGAATCGAAAGAAACTCTGATGTTCCAATTGAAGGACACTCTGATGTTCCAATCGAAGGAAGCTCTGATGTTCCAGTCGAAGAAATCCCTGATGTTCCAATCAAAGGAAGCTCTGATGTTCCAATCAAAGGAAGCTCTTATATCCCAATCGAATGAAGCTATGATGTGAAAATCGAAGGAAGCTCTGATGTCCCAAAAGAAGGAATCTCTGATGTTCCAATCAAAGGAAGCTCTGATATCCCAATCGAAGGAAGCTCTGATGTTCCAACCGAAGGAAGCTCTGATGTCCCAATCGAAGGAAGCTCTGATGTTCCAATCGAAGGAAGCTCTGATGTTCCAATCGAAGGAAACTCTGATGTTTCAATCGAAGGACATTTGATGTTCCAATCGAAGGACACCCTGACGTTTCAGTCGAAGGACACCCTGATGTTCCATTTGAAGGACATTTCGTTCATCTTCAAATTTTACTTTCCTCAAGCAAATGCTTGCAACCACCCATGTAAAAGAAAATCTTGAAAGAAAATGAGAGGTAAAATTTTGGGGTATAACACTCCCTATCATACATTTGAATTCATCCTTCCTGCCTTAACTAAAGATGTCTCTGCCATTCCTAAAGTTACCAGGGTTTCGCCCAGAATGGCTTTACTGAAAGACGCTAAAGTTGTTGTAAAAGAAGGTGGTTGTACTAGTTCGGATCAGCTTCCTAACATTCCATATAAATCTAACAAATTTGGTTTGGGTTTCACTGCATAGGGTCAAAGGTCTATTCGTCACGCTCGTGCTGGAAGACCATCATTATGTGTCAACAACAACGGAGTCAACGTAATAGAAGATGCTGACAGTGATTATGACCTTGACAGCTGGATCTTTCCTACTATCGGCAATGGACCCAACAACTGGGAGACTCAAGACATTATCTCTATCTCTTTCAGTCATGAGTAATAGCTACATTTCTATTTTATTGCTTTTAAATTTTGGTTATGTAATTTATTTAAACAATGACTTTAAACCTTGTGCCTTACCCGGGGTACAACGGTTCGTTTGTTAAGGGTTGTCATTTCATAAACATATTTTTATTTAATAAAGCATTGGACGTTTTGTATTCAAATTTTATGCTCTCTGTCTTTATTTTTACTTTTATCACTTTCAAATGGCTATGTGTTCTTACACATACCTACACAATATATTGTAGATCCACATCCACTCTGGATCCCATTGATAACGACTCTCTTATTGCCACTTATGACTTTGAAAATTCGATCTACCAAGTCGAGGACGAAGGTGAGGAAGATTGTGAAATACCTGGAGAACTTGCCAGACTGTTAATACAAGAGGAAAAATCTATTCAACCACATGAAGATCCAATTGAAGGTGTAAACTTAGGTATTGAAGCAGACAAGAAAGAAGTCAAAATATGTGCCAATCTAGAGGACAGTGGCAAGAACAGATTAATCTAGATGTTGCGTGACTATGTTGAGATCTTTGATTGATCATACGAAGACATGTTAGGGCTTGATACTGATATTGTAGTTCATCGTCTGCCAATGAAAGAGGGTTATTCTTCGATAAAGCAGAAGGTTCATCGCATATGCCCCGAGATGTCAGAGAGGATCAAGGCTGAGGTTATGAAACAATTTAATGCAGGTTTCTTGGTTATTACATCGTATCCTTAATAGGTTGCAAACGTGGTTCCGGTACCAAAGAAAGATGGCAAGGCACGTATGTGTGTAGACTACATATATCTGAATAGGGCAAGCCCCAAAGATGACTTCCCACTGCCACATATAGATATTTTGGTCGACAACACTGCTCAACACAAGGTATTCTCCTTCATGGACAGTTTCTCGGGTTATAATCAGATCAAGATGACACCTGATGACATGGAGAAAACTACCTTTGTCACACAGTGGGACACTTTCTGCTATAAAGTTATGCCTTTTGAGTTAAAGAACGTCGGTGCAACATATCAGCATGCCATGGTAGCTTTATTCCATGACATGATGCATCACGAGATGGAGGTCTAGATCAACGATATGATAGCTAGATCTCAGACTGAAGAAGAGCATCTTGACCATCTACACAAGTTGTTTGAGAGACTGAAGAAGTACAAGCTGAGGTTGAATCTGAATAAGTGCACCTTTAGGGTGAGATCCGATAAGCTCCTGGGTTTTGTTGGCAGTGGTAAAGGCATTGGGGTTGATCTCGCCAAAGTCAAAGTTATTCAAGAAATTCCTCCTCCCTGTATCGAGAAGGAAGTCAGAGGTTTCTTGGGATGACTGAATTACATTGCTCGATTCATTTCTCATTTGACCGCTACTTGTGAGTCGATCTTCAAGTTGCTGAAGAAAGATAAGGTAGTGAAATGGAACAACGACTTCTAGTTAGCCTTTGACAAAATCAAACAGTACCTTCAGGAACCTCCGATCCTGATGCCACCAGTTGAAGGAATACCTATAATCATGTACCTAATAGTGTTAGAGAATTCAATGGGGGTGTATACTGGGCCAACATGACGAGTCTGGTCGAAAAGAGCATGCAATATACTACCCTGGCAAAAAGTTTACCGACTGTAAAACAAGATACTCACAGCTCGATAAAACTTGATGCATTTTGGCATGGCCTACTCTCCGACTAAGACAATATATGTTGACTCATACTACTCTACTAATCTCTAAAATGGATCCCATCAAATACATATTCGAGAAGCCAGCTCTCTCCGGAAGAATAGCCCGATGGCAAATGGTGTTAATAGAATACGACATTCAGTACACCAGCCAGAAGGCAATCAAAGGAAGTGTACGGGTAGACCATTTGGCTCATCAAGCTGTAGACAACTACCAATCTATGAATTTCGAGTTCCCGGACGAGAATATTATGCTAGTAACGGATTATGAAGAACCTAGACCGTATGAAGGACCTGAGCCAGGATCCTGATGGACTATGGTTTTCGAAGGAGCTTCTAACGCACTTGGTAATAGAATTGGTGTTGTAATTATCTCTCCTCAGGGTTTCCATACACCTTTTACTTCCAAACTTTGCTTTGACTGTACCAACAATAATGGCCGAATACAAAGCATGCATCATAGGCATCAAAGCTGCTATTGACTTGAGGATTAAGTTCTTGAATGTATATGGGGACTCAACCCTGGTAATCAGTCAAATCAAGGGAGAATGGGATACTAAGCACCCAAATATCATTCCTTATAGAGAACATGTGCTCACCTTAATCTCGTACTTCGAGGAAATCACTTTTGAGCACATCCCACGAGAAGAGAATCAGTTGGAAGACGTATTAGCAACCATGTCGTCTATGTTTAAAGTCAGATGGGACAACGAGGCTCCCAGAATTACCATTGAGAGGCTAGATGAACTGGCACATTGCTATGAAGTTGACACTAATGGAGTAGAAGAGAATCCTTAGTTTCATGAAGTGGAAAGATACCTTGAGGCTCAAGAGTACCCCGGTGGGGCATCTATCAACGACAAGAAATTCCTACGGAGGTTCTCAGCCAAGTTCTTCCTGAGTAACAGGGTTCTATACAAACACGATCATGATTCGACTCTGCTTCGCTGTGTAGATAAGAAGAAAGCGGAGAAAATTATGGAAGATATGCACGAAGGTATCTTTGATACTCACTCTAGTGCACACACTATGACTAAGAATATTTTGAGAGCGGGACACTATTGGTCGACTATGGAAACTGACTGTTATCACCACTCAAGAACTTGTCACAAGTTCCAGATTTATGCTGACAAAGTACATGTGCCTCCAGTTCCTCTGAATGTCTTGACTTCTCCTTGGTCGTTTGCAATGTAGGGCATCGATATGATTGGAGAAATCAAGCTTACGACTTCCAACAGACACTACTTCATCCTCTTCACCATTGATTACTTTATGAAATGGGTTAAAGCAGCCTCGTACACCTTTGTTACTAAGAATGTTGTCGGTCGGTACATTAAGCATAAACTTATATGTCGATATGGCATCCCCGAGAGAATTATCACGGATAAGGATACTAATCTTAACAATACTATGATCGTGGAACTCTGCATGCAATTCAAGATTAAGCATCACAACTCTTCTCCATATCGACCGAAGATGAATGGCGCAGTGGAAGCCGCCAACAAGAATATTAAGAAAATTATATAGAAGATGACAGTGACATATAAAGACTGGAATGAGATGTTACCATTTGCTCTTCATGGTTATCGCACTTCAGCATAAACATCAACTGGGGAAACCTCATTCTCTCTAGTCTACAGTATGGAAGTTGCCCTACCTGTCGAAGTTCAGATTCCTTCCCTAAGAATTATGAAAGATGCAGATTTAGACGAAGATGAATGGATTCAGACTAGGCTAGACCAGTTTAATTTAATTGACGAGAAAAGATTGGCGGCTATCTATCATGGTCAGATGTACCAGAAACGTAAGATCAAAGCCTTCAACAAGAAAGTCAAACATCGAGTATATCAGGCTGGTGACTTGGTAATAAAGCATATCATTCTACCGTAAAGTGATCCCAAGGGAAAATGGACACCCACCTACGAAGGGCCATTTGTAATCAAGAAGATATTTTCTGGCGGTGCTATGATACTGACTACCATGGACGGTGAAGATTTTCTGCACCCTGTAAACGCGGACATAGGCAAAAGATACTACGCATAAAAGTGACCCACTAGGTTGACAGGCCTAGGAAAAAATAAGGGTGTCCCGGCGAACCAAAAGGATTCGGGCAAAAAATTGGGATATATATAAAGATTGTACACCCGACAAGGCGAAAACCTTAAAAGGAAGCTTAGGCAAAAAAGGGTATCCCAATGGACTGAAAACCCGAAAGGGAGGTCCAGGAAAAAGTTAGGTATTAAAGCGTACGACTATGTCCCGCTGGATCACTTATAGTCAGCTTCATTACCACCGTCAAGTTCAAATGGTACAGACCAATCCAGTTAACTTCTTCCAGCAGCAAGGGATGAGATGCTCAAAGACATAGGGGCAATAGCAGAGTTGAAACTCGACGAGATTATTTTCACATAGCTATATGTTTTTATTTTGTAATCTTTTCATTTTACGACAATGTCCTCTTACTAGGATCTATGTCTCTTTGTACAAAACCGTCTGTTTATAAGAAAATTACAATACAATTACCACTTCAAAATTCAAATTTTTGTTTTACTTTTTCTCTTTTGTTTGCAAAAACGTCCAATGACTAAATTGAATGAACATATGCATATGAATATGATTATTGTCAACAAATATATGCATAAAAATAGGAATAAGCATTTGCTCAAGACTCTAGGAGTTGGGATAGCGCCCAAGTCATCCACAAATCCCCACAGAGCTATCTTCGCAAGCTCAGTCCCCAATGGAGATACATTCCCCAGCAAGCCTGATATGCCTTCAGACAGGAATTGGTGCATCTTCCAGCAATTAACCTAATCATACTCCCCAACAGATCCCCCTAGCCGATAAAGGAGTATGATATTTTCCCCAGCAATGTCGCCAACCTACGGAGTCCCGATCCTCATTAGAGATTATGTCATCAGCATAGTTTATAGGATTCTCTTCCCCAGCTGAGTTTATTTCTCCAACTACAAAATCCCCTACAAAATTCTCTTCTCTAGCAGGGCTTATTTCCTCAGCATAATATTTCTCCAGCGACGTTTATTTCTCCAGCGGGGTTTATTTCCCCAACAGGGTTTATTTCCCTAATAGAATACAGTTTCCCTAGCTTGAGTCTATCTCTCAGACTACTACAAATCACCAGAAAAATTCCTCTCTCTAGTGAAAGACAATCCAGACAACTATCCCCAGAGGTTACTACAAAATCTGAAATCGAACCAGATATCGTTTAACTCTATCCTCCCCAGACGAGTCGGCATCCATATCGGAAACTCGGTCAGACATCACCTCAAAAGATTGTCCATCTCTTTTATCCCCAGTCAGGGTATAAGAATTAAATTCCCCAGTAGAGTGATGAACGACCAATGTTCCTGAACTCTTCTCCCCAAGCAGAAGTCAACAACCCCCAGCGGAGTTTCCTCAAACAGCAAGCAGGAATCCCCAGCAGAAACATTCCAGGAAAGATTGAAGATTACACTTATTCTTCGTCTCCGTCGACCATCAGGGATTTATTTCCCCCAGTCAAATATGTTATACAAAGCAACCAATATGCCTCAATGATATCTCACATTCATACATCATTTACAAAATATCATAACATATGCATACGACATGCATATAGCATTCTCATTTATTTTGAGAACATCATTATGCAATGCATTACATACATCATGACATTGCATAAAGACTAACCTCGTCTTTCCAGTTAAAGTCTACAAATAGACGAATATCATAAATTATTCTCAAATAGGTCGTAGATTAATTCCAGAAACAAGATGGGGCAACTATCTATATGACCAGACACAGATTAGTTCCTAAAACAAGATAGAGCATCTATCTGTGAAAACAAATTATAGATCAATTCTTGAAACAAGACGGGCGACTATCTACATGAACAGGTCGAAGATTAACTCCTGAAACAGGATGGGGAAACTATCTATACTACTAAGCAAATATTAACTCCCAAAACAGTACGGGGAAACTATCTTTCTATCTTTATGACTAGGTGAAGATCAATTCTCGAAACAGGACGGGGCAACTATCTTTATCACCAGGTGGTATGAATTCCTGAAACAGGACATGTTTACCAACAAAAACAGACTATAGATAAATTCCTGAAACAAGATGGGGTGACTATCTACATGACAAACATCTTTCTCAGAGACTAAATCTGACGAGCAGCTACTCAAGCACCTTCCCCAGAGATTCATTCTAGAAAGCATTCTTCAGATACAATCGAGCGTAGACTCATTCTGATACTTCTATCAACAGATACTTTGGATGGCATCCATAATCCATCTTCGACGAAATTCCATCATCTCTCCAAATTTCATCTTTAAGCATATTCAAGCAATCAATCAATAATGCTACCTTTTGCACATGCGAGTGCAAATTTCTGGGCACTTAGATGTTAAATCATCTTCTACCTTCAGATCACGAGTGACGAACATGCCAATCTAATTCTCCAGGTTTAAGAAGATTGAACAGGGCCAGTTGTTCCCAAAATTTTCCCTCTCATTTTTATTCAAGACATCCACCTAGGGTTCCCAAATGCTCAAGGTTGCTCAAGAATTGATCATACAAATTCTCCTCCTAAGCAATGGATCCACAACTAGGATTTCACTTTTCACAAGGAAGTTTGGATTTCAAAGGTCTTAAATGTAATTCATGGTCTCTTATATGTCCTCATGATATTCTCATACCAATTTTCAAGCCTTACATCACAAGTTTGCTCAGTCAATGGTTCAGATGACTGAAGATCAACTATATTGGGTAAAAAGTAAATTATGGTCAACATACAGTCAAACTTCAAGATTTTTGGTCAACATCAACATTTTGAAGTCATATTCATCATTTGATCAAGGGTTGATCATGATTCCTCAAGAAAAGCCCTCAAATCATCAAAATTCAAAAGTTTCCAAATTAGGGTTTCCTTAGGAGAAGTCAACTGAACTTTGACCAAACATAACTTTCACATGCTTCATAGGTTTTCCCCAAACCAAGGCTCATCTTGAAGGAAATTCAATTCTCTACGACTTTGTATCACTAATATCAAGTCCCAAAAAATGCTTCATTTGAGAGATATGAGCCAATACATTACAGGTCATTTCAAAAGTCAACAAAAAACACTTTTTGTCAAGGAAACTTACATCAAGATAAAGTCTCCAAATGCAAAAATTATCAACATAGATATTATAAAGGACACCTTGAGCTTTCCAAAAAATTCCAAGATCAACTTCAAAAGATGAAAATTGAGAGAATTATGACCAGTGCAAGTTGGGAAATTTTGAGCAAATGCATAAAGTTCAAATTGAGCAAGCTTGATATTTTGGACATTGGGCCATTGTTTTAAAGTCCAAACATGATTTATACTCCTTATACACCACATAACTTATTCATACACTCCTTATTTTTTTATTTTTTTATTTTTTATTTTTTATTAATTTAAAGTCAAAATAAAATAAGATAAAATCCTATCTTCTTACAAGGGTCCAAGCCCATCTTTTGTCTGACCTAATTCCTCTCTATATATTCTTCTTGATTCATACAAGCCTCACACGAAAAACCCTTGCCCCAAAACTTGTCAAAAATCTCACAAAATTTCAAAGAACCCTAAAAACTCCAAACCCTATTTACGATGGCTTTCATCATAAACTAATCATCCTATTCATTCCCAGGAAGATTAGAGGGTAAGATAAGATCAATTGCAATGATCAAAAGGGCTCAAAACACCCTTGCATGCAGCACCACCTTATCGTTGTTTCATGCATTCATAATTTTGTTTTCATACTATTTTGATTAAATCTAACATTACTAATGTGTTCTTGAGATTCATTAGTACATGTTTGGATCATTGTAGAGGTTCTATGCAACCAGGATCGAGATACACCATAGCTATAGTGTTGTACCCCAAAATTTTCCTTCCCATATTCTTCAAAGTTTTGACAAGCATCATCTCAATTTGCTCAAGTCTACTCAAGGGTTGCACAGTTCAAACACCCTCCTAAGCCAGTCAAATTAGGGTTTTGGTTCTTGCAAGGAAGTTGAGGTTTTCAAGGGCTCAATCAAGTCACATATGCCTATACACATTGTCAAGCATCCACATGTCAAGTTGCAAGACTCACAGCATCAAATTGCAGTCAAAAGCCCTATTTGCTCTACAATCAACTGTAGGGGTAAAATGGTCATTTGGCAGTTAAAAGTCAAAAAATTTGGTCAACATCTTATTTTGAGGCCACAATCATCATTTGATCAAGTCTTGATCATGATTCTACAAGAATGGCTCAAAAATCATCAAGATGCAAAAGTTTCCATTTTTGGACAGCTGAAAAGTCAACTGTAAATTGACCAAGGCATAACTTTTTCATGGTTCATCAGAAAAATCCCATCCAATGCTCATTTTGAAGGGGATGACATTTCCCATAACTCATCATCACATTCCAAGTCCAATAAATGCTCTCACAAAAATTTATCAATTTCTACATTATAGGTCATTTTCAAAAGTCAACAAAAAGGCATTTTAAGTCAAAGACCATAACTTGAGATTGGTAAATCCAAATGACATGGGACCAAAGGCATTGGTTAGAGGACTTCAATACCTTTCCAAAATGTCCAAGAACATGTTCATATGATCATAATTGAGCAAGATATGCATTGGGGAAGTTGGGAAATTTTTGTGAAATGGCAAAAGTCAACTATCCTTAAAACTTCAATTTTTGACAAAAGGGCCCACTTTCTTCCACTTGATTCAGCCTTGTCATGCCACCCACGTGTCCCATGATTAATTTCAAGACCAAACATTTATTTTTTCATTTTTATTTAATTTTTATGGATTTAATTCATTTTAAATCCATAATAATTCAAATAAAATCTAAAAATTAATTGAATGGCATCTTTGTGGTTTGAACAACTTTTATGTATCAAATGACAGCTACCAAAATCGTGCCAGGATATTTTGAGCACAAAATCATGGTTTTGCTTCAAACTTGGAAAGTCCTTTAATGGTGTTAAAACAAAATCTCAAAAACTTAATTGCACAAGATACAAGCTCAGCTGCTGACCTAATTCCCTTCATACCTACATATGCAAGCATTGCATACCTAATACACGATCCAAGCGTCCCTGAAACGGCCAAACCATATTAAAAAAAATCAAGCAAAAAGTCAAATATGATTTCTCACTCCAAGGCCCTTTCAAGCCAATTTGAGGATTCAAACATATTGCCAGCATTCCCAGGAACATGCAGAGATTAAAACCACACGCTAACACTCAAGGAATCCTAAGAACAGTCATACGGTTTGCCCATTCTTTTTCATAATTATAACTCATGATTTGTGCATAATTAACATGTTCTAACCCTTGTGTTGCATTGCTTGAGTTCATACAAAGCGTTTGGCATAGGTTAATTGGACTGGAATGCCTTGGAACGGAAATCACCATTAATGGATTTTAGGGTTTCCAAGCTTCAAAATTAGGGGTTTGTTATTTAGGAAAAATTAGACCATCTCATGCATATGGTTGAGACCACCTGGACAAGACGAATCGAACCTTACCCTCGCGAACAATTTATGAGCAGCAAGGAGCTAATCGCTATTTTTCATGCTTGCAGGTTGTGGGGGTTAAAAAACCCCGCTATCTAACTCTATTTTTTGCAGGAAAAGGAAGAAGAAGATTACGTGTGGATGCATCATTGGCTTATTCAAAATATGCGCGCTACTTTTTCTGTTTTCAGCACATGACTTGTTTATTTCATATTATATTTATTTCTTGTTATGTTAACAAAAGTAAGTAAATGGTTCAGTGGTTGATGAGGTGTTTGTGCATCATTGGGACCTGGGTTCGATTCCCAGGTCCCCCAAAGGCTTGTTAATATTTTTTCCAATATGTTCCTATGCAGTCTTCCAAACAACAAACACCATATGCCCTCATGCATCAGCGTGCCATGTGTCCACAGCCACAGATCCAATGGCCTAGAGTGGATGACCACCATGTACCCAGTCAACACGTGCCCTGGAAAAGTCAGAAGTCAACGCAGGCTTGAGGAATTGGGCCACAAATTTACTTCAGCACCTCCATTCAGGGCCCAAACCCCCTTGGGTTTGCATTTCTTTTTTATTTTTCTTTCATTCAATTGCTTATTTTTATTGTTTTTTTTAATTAAATACTAACCAGCAAATTAAATTAATTAACACTTTCATAATAAATTCAAAAACTAAAAAATGTAAATATTTTATTAATTTCACTTAGGTTTAATTATTTTGTAAATAAATACTAACTTAAATTAATTTAGTTTAATTAGGTTTAAATTTTAATTTTCTTTTTACAATAAATAAAATTATTTAGACTTAGGTTTTTTTTCTTTTGACATTTTTAATTTCCTCTTTTTATCTTATTTCATTAAAAACATAAAAATACAAAAAAAACATTTTTTTTAATAAATTAATTAATTAGTAATTAGTTTTAATTTTGATTAATTGCAAAAAAGAGAAACTCAATTCTTTTCTCAAAAGGGTCAAAACCCTAGGACGTTCCCGATTCAATCTTTCGCGCGTATTTATTTTTAATTCATTATTTTGTATCTGCTCAGGAAATGTAATAATTAATTAGAACTTTATCGCTTTCTTTTAAATTCTCGCACTTATTTTCCAAACGGGTTTTTTTTTTGGCGATGTATATACCCGCGCCTTGTAATAGCTAGATTTACCTTTTCCGCATTTTATTTTCCGCACTTTATTTCCTGCAAATCATTTAACTGTTAATATGCCTGCAAGAATGTATGACAAATAAAATCAATCCGTAGCTCACAAATGACATCAAAGACAATTTAACTGAAAAACAACACACACGCACATGCCACTCCTAGGGTACGCCTCACTGGTTGCCTCGAACGTGGTCATCAAGTATAGGGTGTCTTAGAGGTCGCCCTCCTGTCTAAGATCCAGTCGCCTCGAAACGGTTGCCTCGGATAAAAAGGATCTAGGACGTTAGGGTTACCACTAAGATGTCCTACCATTGCTTTGGTGACCACACTGTCCCTATAATCGAATTGACCTGAATACCTCCAACGACGGTGCTACCTACCCCTCAATGGTGGGATAGCACTATCTAAAGGACTCTTACACAGCCTAATTCCTTAGAGTAGGTAGATTTCTCATGGGTACTTTCTCTCTCAAACAAACAAAACAAACTTTTCACACCGACACTTTCAAAAAGTTTTCAAACAAATTTTTCATACACTCTTGAGGACAGATACAAGAGTTACTTAGAAATTTTTCAAACGAAACTTTTTAAAAACCCACACACTTGAAAAGCAAACAAATTTTGAAAACATAAGAGCAAGTACCTAAGAGCCCATGGATAACCATGGATAGAAAGGGTGCTAACACCTTCCCTTTATATAAATCTACCTCCCGAACCGAGAGACATTCTCAAAGAAGGAATTTTGTTGTGCTTTTGTCCTTTCCATGTTGGAGAACATAAAAGACGGTGGCGACTCTTGCTTACCGCAACATTTCGCGAACCAGCTTAAAAACAGTCAGTTCTATTTCCACCGATCACAGAACTGGCGACTCTGCTGGGGACTAAATAAAGTGAGGTGTACCTTAGGATTAAACCACTCTTATGTTTTCAATTGCTTGCTTTGCTTGATTTAATATTGTGGGTTTGCCTTGGAGTTTCATAGATCCTAACCCGGATCTGGGGGATACCTCTTAGAAAGTAGCAATAAACTGTGAGGGAACTGTGTGGGGTATACTGACACGGTTGAAGCAGTTTGCTATGTTGATGTGGCACTTTGGTGAGTACCGGTAACCCTTGAGTCAAGTCAATGAGAGTACGGGGCCGCCGCATGGTGTCTTGAAGCATCAACTGACCTTAGGAACCTTACTTGACCATCCTGGCCTCTTTAGGGGTAGTGAGATGACCGACTTTGGTGCATTCCGAAGTTGGTAGATACTCGATACTACACTCATTGAGGGTTGTTTTCTTGGAATATTTTGATCGCCAGTTCAGTGGCTAAATCAAAACAATGAACATAGAAAACAACCCAATGATATTGAGCTCCTTAGAACCCGGTTACTTTTGATAGGACAGGTTTGAGCCCACCAACTTCAAGAGGGTAGTACCTAAACCTCATGCTGGCCTAAACTCTAAGGGATGTCTTGTGTGACTTGTGTGCCTTCAAACTTGACTACTTGCACGCTTGTTATCTGACACATGAGTTTCTTGCAGGTTTTGTTTGCAGTCCTTAATTGGGACTCATAACAGGGTTCACTTACATCACTCCATGCATAGCATAACATCATACCATCATACCATTGCATACATCCTACATAAGGACTAATCCATTTCAAGGATCTCAAGGGTCTGTGATGCAGGTCATGATGAATCAAATGTCTAGCAAAGGGAAAAGGGGATTTATTTTCCTCTAGCCAAAGTTAATGACTTGAGTCAGGGGCTATGACCCACTCGATATGGTGAGCCTTGACTCTTGAAGAAGGACCCTCAATAACAGGAAGTTCCTTCAATCAAGCAACTGGATTCAAATTCTAACAATTTTCTTGTTTACCCCGCGAGATCCTTGAAAACATTGCATGCATACATATATGTCATTGCATTACAGGTACCCTTTTGACAGGTTGCTTAATCTTCTTCGCTGTTTATTTCAACCATCATCATGAATCCTGAATCATCCAATGAACAAGCTATCAAGGCCCTCCAGGCCCAGAACGCCCAGTTCCAGGAGCTGGTCATGAGCTTAGCCCAGGGACAACAGGAATTGAAGACTTTGCTTTTGAAGAAGAAGAAGAAAAGGATTGTTTTGTTCAACCCTAGACGCAGATCTGGGAATGGATCACAAAATGAGGCTGAGCTGACCACCCCATCTGCTGGGAAAGACAGCCCACAAGGGAGAGAGGTTCCTAGTCCTGTGGTCTCCGACAGCGAGACAGATTTCAATGATGAACAGTACCCTCCTGCTGAGGACCGGTACAAACAGCTGGAGGACCGGTTAAATCATATGGAGATTCAACAGGTGCCTGGGTTGGACTTTGGAGACCTAGGCTTATCTTCTGGGGTGGTGATCCCTCACAAGTTCAAGGCACCTGCCTTTGCGAAGTACGACGGGGCTTCCTGTCCTAAGTTGCACCTCCATTCATACGCAAGGAAGATCTAGCCCTACACGGCAGACAAGAATCTATGGATCCATTTCTTCCAGGAAAGTCTTTCAGGGACTCAGCTCGAATGGTTCTATCAGCTGGATGGAACCAGTATTCGTAACTGGGAGGACTTGGCAACTGCTTTTTATAAGCAGTATCAGTATAATGCCGACCTCGCTCCTACGCGCACCCAACTCCAGGGTATGTCACTGGGGACGGGTGAAGGTTTTAAGGAGTACGCGCAAAAGTGGAGAGACCTGGCTGGAAGGGTGCAACCACCTCTGACTGACCGGGAACTCGTTGACATGTTCTTGGGGACCCTGTCTGGGCCATTCTTCAACCATCTGATTGGAAATTCTTTTGCTGGGTTTACAGATCTGATCTTGACTGGGGAGAGAATCAAAGCGGGCATCAAAAGTGGGAAGATTCAAGAGGCCACATCTCCTGATACTCATAAAAAGCCTTACACGGGGAAGAAAGATTCCAATGCTGCATATAGCCAAAAGAGTCGTCGTGACCAACATGCAGGGGCAGTCATGATCTCTGGTTCTGCACCGCACCGACAACAGCAGAAGGGAAATTAGCAAAGGTCGGACGAGCCTAAAAGACAGTTCACCAACATCAATATGCCGTTGTCACAAGCATTGCAGCACTTGTTGAAGATGAACCTGATTGCGGTGATCAACCCTCCTGCAAATCCTAAGACTTCTTCTCCAAGCTACAACCCAGATGCGAGGTGTGCTTATCATTCTGGTAGCCCGGGGCATGATACTGGGGATTGTTGGGCGCTGAAGTACAAGATCTAGGATATGATTGACGCCAAAGAGATCGAATTCGAGCCTGCCGAGACTCCCAACGTGATCACTGCTCCCTTGCCAAAACATGGCTAGGATTGAGAGACTCTTGTTTCATTTAAATTCTGATGTTGTATTTTTCTATGCTTATACAAACAATTATCATGTCAAACTCTATTATTTCATTAATGCATTACACGTGTCTTGTTTTGAAGTAATTGTGTTTGCTATATTCAAAATTGCTTTTATTTTTTTTCTTGATGTTCAACTCTCGATTAATAATTCTAAGCCTCTTGAGGGAGGATGACGAAAACGATACCACAATCTACAGTATGCTTTTGAACAGACCCCGCTGATGAGGTACAGGCATTGTTTCAATTCCTAAACACTGGAGTTATAAGGAAGATAATCCCTCGTCAACACCTTTGAGCCAAAGAAGTAGGAGTTTTTCTTTTCGAAAATTAAAACCCTTAATCGTAACCTGGGGCAGGGTAGTTCTCTCAGTTGATCCAAGTGCACAGCGAATAGCATCAAAGAAGTCCTTCCGAGACAAAAAGACAGTGATGGTTCATATAATCATAAAGACAGGCAGTCGTCATCTCTCAGAAATAAAAGCCCATTAAGTCAAAACCTATGAAGGAGACTTACAAAACTGGGGCATCCCGCTGACTGTAATCACAAAAGAAACAGTTCAAGCAAAAAACAGGGATAACAAAATCAAAAGAAAGAGGTCCAACAAACCCTCAACCAAAAAAAATGACTGCCTATTCAAAATAAACTGTCAATATCCGAACCATCATTGGAACATCAGGACAAAGACTCAAACAAGGTCTAACGCATGATCAGCTGAGTTTAGGTTTGAAGAACATCACGAAGAGCGGGTGGGTACAAATATAATTTGAGCCTTTATCCTTTTTTTCTTAAACCGTGAGCCAGGCAGCGTTACAACCCTTAAAAGTCCTAGTTGAAGCATGGGTTAGTTCGAAAGCATACTGTTACAAAAGGTATCCTGACTCCTTAAGGCTTGCGGTAAAACAACGAGTTGACATCGCATTTTACAAAATTTGCTTGTTTTAATTGAAAACTGCATTTTCAAAAAACTTCAAGACAGACATAAGCTTTGCATTTTTGAAATAATATTGTTTGCATATGACTATTTGTTCAACAGCAGAGAAATTCGCACGAAGAATGTCTAATGAACAAAAACATTTCCAATCAAGGGGCAGACATGATCATGGTCCATCATCTGGGGCAGTTAAGTCAAGATTCGGAGAATCTCTCAAAAGGCCAACCAGCTTGGGGCAAATCTCCATCTGGATCACTGGGGGCATTGGACGATCAAACGAAGATCTTCTGGTAGTATGGCAGCACAACACTAATAACAGTGACAACTCTCTGCACTCTGAGAGCGTGGACATAGTCGGAGAAAATACTACGCATAATCAAAGACCCACTAGGTTGACACACCTAGGCAAAAATAAGGGCTTCCCGGCGAACCAAAAGGGTTCGGGCAAAAATAAGGGATGAAAATGAAAAAATATGTACACCTGGCAAGTCAAAAACCTGAAAAGGCGGCTTGGGCAAAAATGGGTATCCCGGTGGACTGAAAACCCGAAAGGGCGGTCCAGGCAAAAATTAGGGATCACAGCGTACGACTATGTCCCGGCATCTCGTCACTTGCCTACCAGAAGAAGATTTGTCAATTGGCAGTTATCAAGACCCCCACAGGTACCTTCTCCCGCAGAAACTGGGGCAATAAGAATTGTCTAAGCGATCTGGTTGCTCTGTCCACCAAGGTACCAAGGTAAGTTCGGCTGAAGAACGACCAAGATGCCTCCACTCCCCGGGAGTAAGACAAGATTCAGCCATGCTCTCTCCTCAAGCAGAGTTGGTCTCCCATCAGCCCCAAAAGGCACAGCATCTCCAGCAAGTCAGTGGTACTCTCCCCAAGCAGAGTTGGTCTACTGTCAGCCTTAAGGAAGTTGGGTACCCCCAAAAAAAATCTCAACATTCCTCAGCGGAGTATACATATGTTCCTAAGCAAGCATCCTCGGCAATCTCAATATAAGATTATTCCCCGGCGGAATACAGACATCCAGTGGAGCCACTTCCCAGTGCAGTCCAAAGTCTCCCCAAGAGAGTTGAATCAATCTCCCCAGTAGATTCTGGAAGCTTATCCCCTGCAGAGTACGAACGCGTCTACCCAGCCTTATCCAGAGGTTATTCCCCACCAGAGCTTATAACTGGGTTATCCTCAGCTAATTACCACGGAAAGATCGTTCTCGGCGAAGTTCTTCCTATCCCCCAGCGGAGTTCATCAAATTCTCCAACAAAGCTTATCAATGGCATCCCCAGCGGAGTTATCATCAAACCTCAGCGAAGTATCTCTTCCCACAGAGTAATTCCCCGCAGAGTAATCTCTTCAACAAGTTCATTCCCCAACGGAGTCATCTTCTCCTACCGGTTTATTCTTATAATCATCCTCCCCAGTGGAAATGAAGAACTCTACTCTTCAACATCAGCCCAGGATTCAAGCTCCCGGCATTCGTCAAGGATTTATTTTCCCAGACGAAGATACATTCATAAACATCACATCTTCATACATTATGACATGCATACGCATTATACACCACAAATCTCATTCATCCTTGAGAACATCTTAATATCGTGCAGTTCACGCATCATGACATTGCATACAACTAATACTTTGCCTTTTCAGGAAAAAGTCAATCGAAAGATGATTACCATCTACCTTTATAGTTCCGGATCAACACCGGCAACAAGCCAGGAAAATTCTGAGAACGACTGATCGTGGGTTAATATCTGAAACCAAACAGGACAATTACCTACTTGATCATCCATCAGGCAACCCTACACCGGTTCCTTCTCAACTTCAGGTGTAGTTTTACACAGACTCATCATCAGGCAGCCCTACACCGGTTCCTTCTCAATTTTCAGACGAAGTCTTACACGGACTCACCCTCCACAAGTAACCCTACACCGGTTCCTTTTCTTTCAGAAGAAGTCTTACACGGACTTATCATCAAAGTAACCCTACACCGGTTCCTTTTCTTTCAGAAGAAGTCTTACACGGACTTATCATCAAAGTAACCCTACACCAGTTCCTTTTCTTTCAGAAAAAGTCTTACACGGACCTATCTCAACGTAACCTTACCCCGGTTCCTCCTGAAGTCTTACACGAACTTACCCCAAGATAACCTTACCCCGGTTCAACCAGAAGTTTTACCCGAACTTACCCTGCATTAACCTTACCCCGGTTCCTCCGGAAGCCTTACACGGGCTTATCTCAAGATAACCTTACCCCGATTCATCCTGAAGTTTTACACGAACTTATCCTGCAGTAACCTTACCCCGGTTCATCCTGAAGTTCTACACGAACTTATCCTGCAGTAACCTTACCCCGGTTCCTCCAGAAGTCTTACACGGACTTATCTCACGGTAACCCTACACCGGTTCCTCCCAAAGTTTTACACGAACTTATCCTGCAGTAACCTTACCCCGGTTCCTCCAGAAGTCTTACACGAACTTACCCTGCAGTAACCTTACCCCGGTTCCTCCAGAAGTCTTACACGGGCTCATCTCAAGATAACCTTACCCCGGTTCATCCTGAAGTTTTACACGAACTTATCCCGAAGAAACCCTACACAGGTTCTCTCTCTCCAGACGCAGTTTTACACGGACTCGTCATCAGTAAACCCTACACAGGTTTCCTCCTCAACTCCAGACGTAGTTTTACACGGACTCGTCACAAAGAAACCCCACACAGGTTCTCTCTTTCCAAAGATGAAGTTTTACACAGACTCGTTATCAAGAAACTCTACATAGGTTTCATTCTCAATCCCAGATGCAGTTTTACACGGACTCGTCATCAAAGTAACCATACACAGGTTCCCTTCCTCCAGATGCAGTTTCACACAGGCTCATCGTCAACCAACCCTACACAGGTTTCCTTCCTTCAAAGATGCAGTTTTACATGAGCTCGTCATCAGGAAACCCTACACAGGTTCCCTCTTTCAACTTACAAAGATTACCACTCAACAGACAACCTCCAGATGGCATCTATAAGCCCATCCACCTACCAACAGTCTCCAAATGGCATCTATAAGCCCATTCCTGACAAGGTTCTGTTACATCTCCAAATGGCATCTATAAGCCCATCCTCTTATCCACCATCTTTCCAAATGGCATCTGTAAGCCCATTCCCGACATCACGTTGCTGATATTCTACTATGTGAGTGCAAATTTCTGGGCACTCTAGTGTTCAATCATCTTCCACCTTCGGATCACGAAAGGCACGCAAGCCAATCTACATCCTCAGGCCTAAGAAGATTGAACAGGGGCAACTGTTGTACCCCAAAATTTGCCCTCCCATATTCTTCAAATTTTTGACAAGCATCATCTCAATTTGCTCAAGTCTACTCAAGGGTTGCACAGTTCAAACACCCTCCTAAGCCAGTCAAATTAGGGTTTTAGTTCTTGCAAGGAAGTTGAGGTATTCAAGGGCTCAATCAAGTCACATATGCCTATACACATTGTCAAGCATCCACAGGTCAAGTTGCAAGACTCACAGCATCAAATTGCACAGTCAAAATCCCTATTTGCTCTACAATCAACTGTAGGGGTAAAATGGTCATTTGGAAGTCAAAAGTCAAAAATTTTGGTCAACATCTTATTTTGAGGCCACAATCATCATTTGATCAAGTCTTGATCATGATTCTACAAGAATGGCTCAAAAATCATCAAGATGCAAAAGTTTCCATTTTTGGACAGCTGAAAAGTCAACTGTAACTTGACCAAGGCATAACTTTTTCATGGTTCATCAGAAAAATCTCATCCAATGCTCATTTTGAAGGGGAGGACATTTTCCACAACTCATCTTCACATTCCAAGTCCAAGAAATGCTCTCACAAAAAGTTATCAATTTCTGCATTATAAGTCATTTTCAAAAGTCAACAAAAAGGCATTTTAAGTCAAAGACCATAACTTGAGATTGGTAAATCCAAATGACATGGGACCAAAAGCATTGGTTATAGGACTTCAAGACCTTTCCAAAATGTCCAAGAACATGTTCATATGATCAAAATTGAGCAAGATATGCATTGGGGAAGTTGGGAAATTTTTGTGAAATGGCAAAAGTCAACTATCCTTAAAACTTCAATTTTTGACAAAAGGGCCCACTTTCTTCCACTTGATTCAGCCTTGTCATGCCACCCACGTGTCCCATGAATAATTTCAAGACCAAACATTTATTTTTTCATTTTTATTTAATTTTTATGGATTTAATTCATTTTAAATCCATAATAATTCAAATAAAATCTAAAAATTAATTGAATGGCATCTTTGTGGTTTGAACAACTTTTATGTATCAAATGACAGCTACCAAAATCGTGCCAAGCTATTTTGAGCACAAAATCATGGTTTTGCTTCAAACTTGGAAAGTCCTTTAATGGTGTTAAAACAAAATCTCAAAAACTTAATTGCACAAGATACAAGCTCAGCTGTTGACCTAATTCCCTTCATACCTACATATGCAAGCATTGCAGACCTAATACACGATCCAAGCATCCCTGAAACGGCCAAACCATATTCAAAAAAATCAAGCAAAAAGTCAAATCTGATTTCTCACTCCAAGGCCCTTTCAAGCCAATTTGAGGATTCAAACATATTGCCAGCATTCCCAGGAACGTGCAGAGATCAAAACCACACGCTAACACTCAAGGAATCCTAAGAACAGTCGTACGGTTCGCCAATTCTTTTTCATAATTATAACTCATGATTTGTGTATAATTAACATGTTCTAACCCTTGTGTTGCATTGCTTGAGTTCATACAAAGCGTTTGGCATAGGTTAATTGGACTGGAATGCCTTGGAACGGAAATCACCATTAATGGACTTTAGGGTTTCCAAGCTTCAAAATTAGGGGTTTGCTATTTAGGAAAAATTAGACCATCTCATGCATATGGTTGAGACCACCTGGACAAGACGAATCGAACCTTACCCTCACGAACAATTTATGAGCAGCAAGGAGCTAATCGCTATTTTTCATGCTTGCAAGTTGTGGGGGTTAAAACCCCCCGCTATCTAACTCTATTTTTTGCAGGAAAAGGAAGAAGACGATTACGTGTGGATGCATCATTGGCTTATTCAAAATATGCGCGCTACTTTTTCTGTTTTCAGCACATGACTTGTTTATTTCATATTATATTTATTTCTTGTTATGTTAACAAAAGTAAGCAAATGGTTCAGTGGTTGATGAGGTGTTTGTGCATCATTGGGACCTGGGTTCGATTCCCAGGTCCCCTAAAGGCTTGTTAATATTTTTTCCAATATGTTCCTATGCAGTCTTCCAAACAACAAACACCATATGTCCTCATGCATCAGCGTGCCATGTGTCCACAGCCACAGATCCAATGGCCTATAGTGGATGACCACCATGTACCCAGTCAACACGTACCCTGGAGAAGTCAGAAGTCAACGCAGGCTTGAGGAATTGGGCCACAAATTTACTTCAGCACCTCCATTCAGGGCCCAAACCCCCTTGGGTTTGCATTTCTTTTTTTTATTTTTCTTTCATTCAATTGCTTATTTTTATTGTTTTTTTTAATTAAATACTAACCAAAAAATTAAATTAATTAACACTTTCATAATAAATTCAAAAACTAAAAAATGTAAATATTTTATTAATTTCACTTAGGTTTAATTATTTTGTAAATAAATACTAACTTAAATTAATTTAGTTTAATTAGGTTTAAATTTTAATTTTCTTTTTACAATAAATAAAATTATTTAGACTTAGGTTTTTTTTCTTTTGACATTTTTAATTTCCTCTTTTTATCTTATTTCATTAAAAACATAAAAATACAAAAAAAACATTTTTTCTTTTAATAAATTAATTAATTAGTAATTAGTTTTAATTTTGATTAATTGCAAAAAAGACAAACTCAATTCTTTTCTCAAAAGGGTCAAAACCCTAGGACGTTCCCGATTCAATCTTTCGCGCGTATTTATTTTTAATTCATTATTTTGTATTTGCTCAGGAAATGTAATAATTAATTAGAACTTTATCGCTTTCTTTTAAATTCTCGCACTTATTTTCCAAACGGGTTTTTGTTTTTGGTGATGTATATACCCGCGCCTTGTAATAGCTAGATTTACCTTTTCCGCACTTTATTTCCTGCAAATCATTTAACTGTTAATATGCCTGCAAGAATGTATGACAAATAAAATCAATCCGTAGCTCACAAATGACATCAAAGACAATTTAACTGAAAAACAACACACATGCACATGCCACTCCTAGGGTACGCCTCACTGGTTGCCTCGAACGTGGTCATCAAGTATAGGGTGTCTTAGAGGTCGCCCTCCTGTCTAAGATCCAGTCGCCTCGAAACGGTTGCCTCGGATAAAAAGGATCTAGGACGTTAGGGTTACCACTAAGATGTCCTACCATTGCTTTGGTGACCACACTGTCCCTATAATCGAATTGACCCGAATACCTCCAACGACGGTGCTACCTACCCCTCAATGGTGGGATAGCACTATCTAAAGGACTCTTACACAGCCTAATTCCTTAGAGTAGGTAGATTTCTCATGGGTACTTGCTCTCTCAAACAAACAAAACAAACTTTTCACACCGACACTTTCAAAAAGTTTTCAAACAAATTTTTCATACACTCTTGAGGACAGATACAAGAGTTACTTAGAAATTTTTCAAACGAAACTTTTTCAAAACCCACACACTTGAAAAGCAAACAAATTTTGAAAACATAAGAGCAAGTACCTAAGAGCCCATGGATAACCATGGATAGAAAGGGTGCTAACACCTTCCCTTTCTATAAATCTACCTCCCGAACCGAGAGACATTCTCAAAGAAGGAATTTTGCTGTGCTTTTGTCCTTTCCATGTTGGAGAACATAAAAGACGGTGGCGACTCTTGCTTACCGCGATATTTCGCGAACCAGCTTAAAAACAGTCAGTTCTATTTCCACCGATCACATATACCGATCTACATCATTTTCATCATATCTCCCAAACCAGACTATTTTATCCCAAAATAAGCATCCCATCAAACTCGCAACCCTCGATTTAGGAGGGTATGATGTTTTTGGATTACTAATTATGTTTATTTTGTAGGTTTGATAAAAGAAGGCAACCATAGAAGACGACAGGAGCTAGGGCTCCGGCGTCTTTCCGGTTCAGGCATCGTTTGTATATTATATATGTTTTATTTCATTTAAGTTAATGGATGTATCACCGCCCCAGCAGTTGAAGCACACGCGTTAAGGCATTGGTATCAAAGGTCATGAGTACGATCCAACCTTTTGCCATTTATTAAACCTAACACCAAGGTGCGATTGGCTTGATGGTGAATGTGTTTCTTGAAGGTTCTGGGGGCGTGGGTTCAACACCCACCCCTACCAATTGGTTTATTTTTTTACTCTTCCTCCTAAACCCTTTTTTACAAAACATTTCCAAATAAACCTTTTTAATTTAATAAAACCTAATTTAGTTTTAGGTTTTTTAATTAACCCTAATTAATTTTTAGGTTTTTATTTAATCAATTCTTTTTTAATTAATAAATTAATTAGGTTTTTAGGTTTTTAATTGACTAAAATCAATTTAGGGTTTGATTAACTTAAACGATCGATTTCTATTTTTTAACTAATTAAAATCAATTAGGTCATTAGGTTAACTATCAAAATTTTCTATCAAACAATCACAAGACGGTTTCCTTTTCCTTTTTCCCTTTGCTTCGCGTATTTTTATTATTTTCACATTTTTCCAATTATGTATCTATTTACGGTTTGTAATAGTTTAATTAGGGTTTTACCTTTTTTTTCCTGTTTTACTATTTGTACCCTCATTCCGGAAGCCTTGTAATAGCGTAGGACTCTTTAATTTATGCCTTTATTTTATGCATTTATTGCTTTTCTTATAACTGTTTAGCTAATAGGGTTTGTATGGCAAGATTAAAAACAATCGTAGAAAACCCTAATTTTAAGATAAATAAACTGAAAACAAATCACTCTTCGCATACGCGCACCTCTAGGATAACCTCACTTGTTTCCTTCAGAAACACAGTCATGTCCCTCGAACGTGGGGATGCCTTAGTAAATACCCTCAGTTAAAAAGATCGTAGTCCCTCGATGACCCTTTCTATGCTGTCTTCAGTAAATGATCTAGTCCCTTACGATAAAATAGCTAAAGCGCCCCTACGAGATGCGATTATGACTGTATGATGACCCGCGCCTGTCCCATCACATCCAACGATAGGGCTTCTTACTAACTAATGGTAGGATAACACTATCTAAAAGGGGAGGAAAAGAACGATAAAGACTTTGAGTAGGTAGAAAGTTCTTAATTGCTTGCTCGCGAACATTTCAAAACATCTTTTTCACAAAAAACACTTTTTTGAAGCATTTAAAAAAAACAAACACTTTGTACGGATTCTTAACCAATACAAGAATCATTACAAAGTTTCCTTATTATTGGAATTTTTCCAAATATTTTCAAAACACATGAACACAAAGCATTTTCAAACAAAGTGAGCTAGCAATTAAGAGTTCATAGATAACTACGAATGAAAAGGGTGTTAACATCTTCCCTGCTCATAACCTACCCCCCGAACTCAAAAAGTCTCAAGGTCTTTCCTGTTCTTTTCACCCTTTCCTTATTGGATAAAAGAAAAGTCGGTGGCGACTCTTGCTATCCGCAACATTTGCGATAAAATGCAAACCCAAGTTTGTTCTCCCATCGTATTACAGAACTGGCGACTCTGTTGGGGAGAACTAAAAGTGGGGTTACCTTTAGAGTTAGATCATTTTTAAATACTTTCCTTGTTTGTCTTGTATGCTTTACATTTGAGGGTTGTTCGGGTTTATTTTCTTGCAAAGATCCTACATGGTAGGAGCAAAGCCAGACCTTCTTCTGCTATAAACTGGATCCTGCACCAGGTTCAACTATTGGGAAACTCTCCTATCAAAATATCCCCCATATGCATGTTGGATTTATACTTTATTAAAGCTTTCAATGTCAACATACAACCCCAAAGGCCCCTTCTATCAAAGAGATTTGTGGCCCTCATTCTCAAAGTTGGTACAAATGTAACTGCGATGGCGCTTTCTTGCATGGAAATTCTGTTGTCGGGGTGGGGGTATTTTTAGAAATCACAGGGGGGGTTTTTAATGGCGTTTGTAGAAAAACTCATATGTGCTTCATATATTCATGCGGAGTTCAGAGAAGTAATCATAACTATGGAAATTAGTATAAATAAGGGTTGTGTTAAGCTTTGAATCGAAACTAATTTCATCTTGGTTGTCAAAACTTTTTCCAACCATAAGTTAGTCCCTTGAGTTTTTAGAAACGGATGGAAGTATTGTCTTAACCTGAATAGATTTACTAATGTGGTCATCACTCACATATATAGAGAAGGAAAATCGGTGTGCCGACTTTTTGGCAAACTATATCCTTGGCATCAACATAATCGCTTTTTTTATTCCATTCCAAAAGGGATTAAGAATGATTTTGTAAAGAATATGTTAGACATACGTTTATTTAGGTTTTCGTAATCTATAAAGCTAACTTATTCCCTTTTTAAATCTTTTTCCTTTATCCATTTATTGTTTTTATTAAAAAAATATCAATTAAACGTGTTATTTTTTTTAGTAAAACAATAAAAATACTAATTATTTTAGAAATTGCAGTTATAGGAGACAAACGAACTATCTACGATTCATACGATAACTCTAATGAATAGTTGATTTTTTAAGAAAAAACCAAAAAAAATTCTTACAAATTTTAGACTTTAATTTTAATACTCAACCCTTATATTTTATCAGATTTGGTGAACTGATCCATATAAATTAGTCAATTTTGACAACTCTACTCACGTTACGAGAATAATTTAGTAGATTTGTTTTTTTTTTGTTGAGAATATGTAAATTCATTAGTTTTTTATGATAAATAATTTTTTTAGGCTCTAAAGAATTTAAATTCAAAACTCGAACGGACTAAATATTAAAAAATATAGAATTTTCTATTTTAATATTTCTTTTAATGATATATGATTGACCTATCTTTATTGTTACAAATTTGGAAAAAACTTGTAGGAATTTTATTTGGTCTGACAACATTAATAACAGAAAGTTATGTGTGGTGTCCTAGAAGAAAATGTGTCAACGTATTTTAAAAGGGGTCTAGGTTTGAGATCTCTTGTGTCGAAATGAAGCTATAAATCAGAAGTTGTTGTGGGATCTGTTAAATAGAAAAGAAGATTGGGCCATTCTTCTTACAAATAATGTCCTTAAACTATGGGTGTTCGCGGGATGGTATGGTTCGGTTTCAGGAGAATTTGATACCCAAATCAATAAAAAATAAATGGATTGGTTTCAATTGGATTCACATTTTCTTCTTCTTAAAACTCAAACCAAACCAAACCGACAAACAACGAATTAGTTTGGATTGGATTGATCAGATATATTCAAAACAAATATGTAAAACTATTTTTAAAAAATATCCAATTTACATCGACTGATTTTCCAAAATAATATAAAATCTTAGTTTATTTCTTCATTTTTCCATATAGGTTGTGAATATCACAAATGATGTTTCATTTTTTTCTTGAAGTTGAATATCTTATATTAGTTTCTATGATCGGGTAAACTGGCTCGTGGGTAGAATTTCAGAAATTCGATGCCCGGACCAATTAATATCGAATATTATTGATTTGGTTAAGTTTTTTCCCAAACTAAAAAAATACCCAACCCAAACACCATGATTTGATTTGAATTCCAGTTTGGTCGAATTTACCTGAACCAATGAACACCCATACCTTAAGTCATATGGTTTCATAAATTATCATATATTTTCCTCTATTTGGACTAGCATTAAGGCATAAATTACTAATCTGATCCAAAACACTTGTTGGGCTATTGGATCTAGTAGCTCAATCAGATTCTAGAGGGATACTTGGACTGATGCTCCCCTCATTAATGACAATGTGATTGACTATTTGATTCATAAAGGAATAAATCCAAATATTAGGATTGTTGATTTAATTCAGCATGACTGTTGGAATATTCCACTTGTGTGGTTTGATTGGCTCATGTTTCTTAAAGCTATAATTGTCATTCAAAGACCTATTAACTACAACGCATAAGACTTCTTATGCTAGAACAAAAAAAACCACTGGCATTTTGGAGCTCAAAGATTCTTATCTTTTCTAGTCTAAAACTTTCCTTGATCTTCCTAGGTGCAAAGTCATCTGGCACATCAACATTTCCTCTAGCAGATCCATTCTTATCTGGAAAATGATCAATAAGAAAATTCCCACAAATGATTTGATTATGGCTAGAGGAATCTCTTTAGTGTCCAGATGTCCTATTTGTTATACTGAAGTTGAAACCTTTCAACGCCTGATTTTTTATTGCAATTATTCTAAGTGCCTGTGGAGATGGCTTATGAACAAGTTTCGTATTTCTAATAATCCCAACTCCATTGAAGGTTGGATGTAGATTAGCTAACACAACAAATCCCCCTTAGGTTGCTTTAGTTCTTTGTGTCATCGTCATTAATACGTTTTTCCATATTTGGTAGACTAGAAACGACATAAAACATGGTAGGAGCAAAGCCAACCCTTCTTCTGCTATAAACTGGATCCTGCACCAGGTTCAGCTATTAGGAAAATCTCCTATCAAAACATCCCCCATATGCATGTTGGATTTCTATTTTATTAAAGCTTTCAAGGTCAACATACAACCCCCAGAGGCCCCTTCTATCAAAGAGATTTAGGGCCCTCCTTCTCAAAGCTGGTACAAATGTAACTGCAATGACGCTTTCTTACATGGAAATTTTGTTGTCAGGAGTGGGGGTATTTTTAGAAATCACATGGGGGATTTTTTAATAGCGTTTGCAGAAAAACTCATATGTGCTTCATATATTCAAGCGGAGTTCGGAGAAGTAATCATAAATATGGAAATTAGTATAAATAAGGGTTGCGTTAAGCTTTGAATCGAAACTAATTCCATCTTGGTTGTCAAAACTTTTTCCAACCATAAGTTAGTCCCTTGAGTTCTTAGAAACAGATGGAAGTACTCTTAGCCCGGATAAATTTACTAATTTAGTCATCACTCACACATATAAAGAAGGAAAATCGCGTGCCGGTTTTTTGGCGAATTACATGTTCGGCATCAACACATTCACTTTTTTTATTCTATTCTAAAAGGGATTAAGAATGATTTTATAAAGAATATATTAGACATATATTTCTTTAGGTTTTCGTAATCTTTAGAGCTAATTTGTTCCCCCTCTTTTTATCTTTTCTCTTTACCCATTTATTGCTTTTTATTATAAAAAAATCAATTAAACGTGTTGTTTTTTTAGTAAAACAATAAAAATATTAAATATTTTAGAAATTGAAGTTATATGAGACAAACAAACTATCTATGATTCATACGATAACTCTAATGAATAGTTGATTTTTTAAGGAAAAACTAAAAAAATTCTTACAAATTTTAGACTTTAATTTTAATGCTCAACCCTTATATTTTGTCGGATTTAGTCAACCGGTCTATATAAATTAGTCAATTTTGACAACTCTAATCACATAACTAGAATAATTTAAGACATTTTTTTTTGTTGAGAATATGTAAATTCATTAGTTTCTTATGATAAATAATTTTTTTTTAGGCTCTAACAAATTTAAATCCAAAACTCAAACGGACTAAATATTAAAAAATATAGAATTTTATATTTTAATATTTCTTTTTTAGAAATCACGCAATTCTAAAATAATAATTCTTCAAACTAAGGATAGCCACAATAATATTTGATGGAATATTAACAATATTTTTAATAAATAATTTTAGAAATCGAGACCCATTTAATGTATTAGTAGTACTTTTTATTTGGAAAGTATAATATAAGAAAATAATTTTTGGTAGAAAATATAAAAGTAGTATACTTTCTTTCAAAAGATAATACTATCAAGTATCAAATCATTTTTAATTAATAAAAAGTTTCTATTTAAAATTCCTTGACTAGTATTTTCTTAATAATTTAGTTAGCACTTATCTTCAGAAATAATGAAATCAGTTCAACCAACGCGTTTTAAATGTAACCTTTTAATATTTTTGCTTTATTTTTTATTGATTTAACATTTTAGCAAAATTGATATAGCATGAATGGTATTTTAGCAACAAAAAAAAAAAATCTATTTAGGCAAAATAATTAACACGAAAACATTTTCACAAAAGTTTCATAACTATCTTTATAAGTTTTTTTTTTTTTTATAAAACTCTCTTCAATATATATTTAATTGTGTTATATTTTTTGTGTAATCTGCACAAAATATTTTTACATAAACATTAAATGATTTTTATTAAAGATAAATTTATAAAATAATACAAATAGTCAATAAGTTTTATATTTTAATTAATTTTTTAATTTCCATAATTTGCTCTAAATATAAAAAAAATAATTTTTTTTATTTAATAATTAAGAAAACTAATAAAATAATCAAAGAAAAGTAGGAATCCAAATTATTTTTGATATATAGGAAAAAGCGAGTGAGGTTGAGACATATGTTTACATAGTTGATGAACATCAAAACGGCACTGTTTTGAGATTATGAGGCTACCATTGAATTCACTGCTGGAAAATTAGAGATCCTACAACAACAGGGTTTCACTTTGTCATCACCTTGCTCTCTGTCTCAAACCCTGCCTCTATAATTCATACATAAAGTAAAGTCGCAATTTCCAAGAACCTTCCTTTACCCATTTCAGCCCCACACTCAAACTTCGCCCTTTCATTTTCAAACAACCTTTCATAACAACAACAACAATAATAATAACATCTTAAACCCAAATCCGAACTCTCTTGTCTTGTCTCGCTCAAATGGGTGGTGCCGTTTCAACTCCTCAGACACATAAGTTCCCAGTTCAAACATTGGAAACCAACGACGTCGCTCCTCTTCGGCCAACGAAACTTCTTGTTAATGTTACTATCGAGAATACGTTGGGCGCAATTCAGGTGCTGATGTCGCCGGAAAATACCGTCGGCGATTTAGTCAAGGTGGCATTGATGACTTACGATAAGGAGAAGAGAAGACCGCTGTTGAAAGATACCGATCCGAAACACTATCAACTTCACTATTCTCCTTACATCCTCCAAAGTAATCATTAACCTTAATCCTCTTTTTTATTTTTTAACATTTTTATTTTTGTTTGTGGTTTTGTTTTTTTTGTTTGTTTTGGTCACAGTTTTTGAGATGTCGCAGGTTTGAAGGAAAATGAAAAATTGAAGAACTTGGGGTCAAGGAATTTCTTTCTATGCTCAAATTGAGGATGTGAGATTTGATTGGGCATTTCATTTGACGATTTTGTTCACATTTTTTGGATTCATGCCATGATTAAGAGATTAAGGTTGCTGTGGTTCATGGAATCTGGATCGGCCAGTTTGTGACGAGCAAGGAACATTGAACATTCGTTGATTCAATGTATGATTGAACATTTTTGAGGGACAATATCTCATGTATCTTGTGAAAGGGTAACAGGGTAACTAGAAATGAAAAGAAGAATTTATTCGATATACATCGACAGTGTAACTCATCTTTACAGCGTCAATTAATCGTAATAGTTATATTTTTATAATTGTTTAACTTTTATTTTAATTAATTTTAAAATATTATATATGACTAATTGTGATACACTTTGGTTTTTTTTGCTTAGTTATAATTTTATTTTGTGTTTGTTAATCTGCCATTTGTTTTATGACTTTGCGCAAAATTATATTGAAATTATAATACTATTATTTATAAAAAACCTAAAGCAAAAGGTTTCAAAATGATACAAAATAAATTCTTAAAACAAAAGGATTCAAGCTTTCTATGGACCCATTTTCTTTGGTGTAATGTAGGTATCGAACTTTGTTCTTTATGAAGTTGTCTCGTGAATTCTAAAATCTTTTTCTCGTTTGCGTAAAATTGTGCTGTAAAGGTGTCTCGTTCCCCTTTGAGTTGAATTTACGATCTTTGCAATTCCTCGAAGTCGATAAGCATGACAGGATGAAGAGTGTAAGGGGTGTCTCCCTCAGCACCAGGCTCCATAATCACAGGTAGGGTGGTTGGGTAAGGCATCATAAGATTTTGAGCACGAGTTCGTACCCACTTGAGGTAAGACTCAAGAGGTATGGAATTTTTATGCCCCAAAGTCTTGATATCCACCTTGTTTACCATTCTCCAAGCTCGTATAAATCTTTGACGATAGCCTTGGATGTCGTGTTCGTAGTCGAATACCAAACCTTGAATGAGCGCATCATGGGGACCACCTCTTTGTGCATACCCAAACCTTCGTAATGCAAGAGAAGGATTAAGGTGATACCTCCCATAATGTCCAAGAGTGGAACATTAGGGGATTCCCCACAATGGTCAATGATGGTAACATCCTCCAAAAATCAGGAACACCAATGAATATCAGAGTGTGAGAGCGACGTCATCCTTTGAGACCATGTCAAACCTTGCTCATTCTTCAACGTTGATCGAGGTAGGTGCGAAATAAACCACCTAGACAGCAATCGAATAGAAAACAAAAGAGTCCCTCTCTTCTTCATAGTGCGAGTGTGGAAACAATGTAGAATGTCTCCAAGCAAAGTAGGTACGGGATTACGAGAGAGAGAAAATTTTGACGGCATTCACATCTATGAGTTGGTCCGGATTGGGGAATAGAACCAAACCATAGATTAGAAAGGCCAAGACATCTTCAAAAGCTTGAAAATCCATATCTTCCCACAACAATCGAGCCTTCTCCAATAGGAATTTGGCTAAGAAACCCTTAACTCCACTCCTTGTTTCCCAATTTGCCACAATGTCGGATCTCTTCAAATGCAAGGCTTTGGCAATAACCTCTGGATTTAGAGTTTCCTCTAAAGTGATGAATGATATTTGATCAAGCACATGCACTCCTAGCAGTTGAGAGAATTCTTCTAATATAGACACCAATTGATAGTCGGGAAATATGAAGCAATGATGCATAGGATCAAAGAATTGGAAGAGCACACACATCATTTCTTCTTGGAAGTTTGAGGTAGCCAAGTTAAGAATTCGACCATATTTATTGGTGAAGGGAGAATGTCCAGGCACTCTTGATGCTAACTCTTGAAGTTGAGGAAGCACTTTCATGAAGTTGACTTGTATGGTATTTCTACGAGTGGAAGCCATGTCCTACAAAACTGAACAAAGATAAATTCATAAATCCTTGAAATGGTTAGTGAGAATGCTTATGATGTTATGATGTTTATGATGTCATGAATAATTAATCACAAACAAGCATACAAAGACTTTAGGTTTAAGCTTGCATGGGTTTCATAGGTAAGTACCCTCTTGAAGTTTAGTTGGTTCAACCTGTCCTAGAAAGTAAACAGTTCTAGGGAATCTCAATATCATTAATCTTTCTTCGTGGGCATTGTTTTAGCACAATCAATCTTTTCTTGCAGCCAAAATATCTCAAAAGTCCAATCTCAATGAGTGTAGTATCGAGTATCAACTAATCTTCAGCTTTGCACTAAAGTCAGCTATCTCACTACTTCCTAATGGCCAAGTTGTTCAACTAAAGATTCTATGGTCAGTTAGTGTTTCATGACACCACACAGCGGCCCCGTATTCTCCTGGATTCAACACAAGGGATACCGATACCAACAAATGTGTCACACTAATGTAGCCATTGTTTCAACCTATATCGGTCTATGTTGTACATTCTCCACAATCTATTGCTACTTACCTAATAATGTTCCCAGATTTGGGTAGATGATCTATACAAAACCCAAACACTCTTTTAAGAGTAAAGCAAGCAAGTCAAACCATGAAAGCATTTAAAGGTGATCTAGTCTCTAAGGTAACCCCACTTTTAAGTTTGTCCCTAACAGAGTCATCAGTTCTATAATACGGTGGGAAAACTGACTTGATTGTTTTGCATTTTATCGCAATTGTTGCGGATAAAAAGAGTCGCCAAAGATGACAAAGAGCTCAATGTAGCCCCACATATTAGAGGTAGAGCCGTTGAATCCTTGCAGGTCAGATCCCACATATGGTGACAGGTGGGTATCATCGAGCTGCATGGTTCAGAAGGGGTGGCTATATATGACATCGACAAAACTCCCCTCGTCGACCAAAATATGATATACGGCAAAGTTGGCCATCCTTGCCCTCACTAACAGAGGAATGTTTGAGTTCGGGGCTCCACCGAGCAGCTCCTCTAGGTAGAAAGTGATTGGCTTAGATTTTCCTTTGAACCTATCAAGCGTTACTGTCTGGGTTGGGGCTACGTCCACCAACTCGTCGAGCTTCCTCTTTGTTGAGTTCACTCAGATGTTGTTGAATCCCCTGTCAGATATGACCATGGCGGAGGGGAATTTCTCCCATCTACTATGTATGGATAAGGGTTTATCCTCGTACCTGTCGGGGATGAGGAAGTCTTCAGGCCTCGTTATGGAGAAAGCCTTCCGGGAGAGACCCGATTCATCGGACGTTCGAGTTTCTTCCTTAATTTATTTTACCTCCCGGGTGTCCCGACGAGGAGCGTCATTGCGTATGTACTGCTTGAGTCTCCCACCCTTGATGAGAGTCTCGATGACATCCTTAAGGTGGAAGAAGTATTCCATCAAGTGCCCGTGGCTCTGATGGTACTCACAATATTTTGTTTTGTCTGCCCCGGGCTTTACAGGAGCGGCTCGAGGACGCCTGATGCCGCTGTCCTTGAGCTTGGTATTATAGCACTCTGCAAGGATACGCTTGCGGGAAGCGGTCAGCAGGGTGTACTCTGTGAACCGCCATGCTGGTCCTCTATGCTCGCGGGGATTGTGCGGTTTCTCCTCCCTTATCTTCTCCCCAGTCCATCGAGAAGGGCCCACATCCTGGTGCCACGGGATGTTAGCCGATCCGCGATTCCTCAACTCGTGGGCTTTGTTGGTTGCTTATTTCTCCTTGTAGTCTATGTATGCCCAAGATTTTTCGAGGAGAGCGTTGAAAGACCGGGGGGTTCAATGCCGACGGTCTTTCTGAATTCAGTGCCCGAAAGGAGTCTCCTCTCAAGCAGGTATCTTTTCATGTGATTGGTGCACGGAACCTGAATGACCTCGCGGTTGAACCAATCAATGTATTCCCTGAGGGTCTCGTCGCTCCTTTGGACGGTTGTCTCAAGGGCGACCTCAGTCTTCAGATATCGACGAGACATAGTGAAGCTGTTGATGAGTTGGTTCTTAAGGCTCCTCCAGAATGTGATCGAACCATGGGAGAGGTTCTTGTACCAGTCCATAGTTGTTTTTCTGAGTGTCGTGGGGAACAACCGACTTTTAATTAGCCCCCGACGTTGTGGTAGTGGAGTATTGCTTCAAACCCGTCGATATGGTCGACAGGATCAGAAATGTCGTCGTACTCCTTTAGTATGGGAGGTTTTTCCGTTCCCCTAGGAATGGGAGCCTCCATGATTGCTTGGAATAATGGACCGTGGGGGTCGTCTTCGTCACTTCTGTCTGGAGAGCGAGAGGGGGACAGGTTGTAGTGTCAATCGTTGTGACGGCCTTGGCCATTGGGAGGATCCCTTGGCAGATAATGTCTTTCTCCCTTTCCCATGTTTATATTGTTTATAGGGGATTGCCTCTCCCTGCATGGGGGACTGTGACCGTGCCTCCCCACAGCTTCGGGCTGGCCCCTCTCCAATGTAGGACCTCGTCCATCTCATCAGTGAGAAGGGCTTCGTGAGCCATCCCGTATGTGTCTCTGCAGGGGAGATTGAGGAGGGTTTTCATTCCATCAGTAAGGAGAAGTGTCAGGTCTCCTGTGTCTTCTGGGGCCTCGACGAGTTTGCTCGAGCATCCTCAACTGTTCACCCTGTGAAAAGATCATGTAGTTGGTCTGGTTGATGGCCGCGAACATAGCTTTAGTCATGGCGTCCGCACCTGCAGGGACGGGGACCTCCTGGTATGCATTTGGTTCATAGTTATGTGGAGGATGATAGTCGTCCTTGCGCAGTTGCGAGCGGGTTGATGAAGAGGCGATCAAACCATCTTTGTAGTTTTGCTCGGGATCGACCATGTCGATGTCGTTGTCGGTGTTGTTGTTGCCGACATTATTGTCACTAACATTATTGTTGTTTTGGTAGGAGAGATGGGCGTTTTGGTTATTATCGACAACTTGGTCGGCCATGACAATCGTACAATTTGATGAAAAGTTGCTTTGGTCTTAAGAGGAAGACGGAGGAGCTGGTTTCCCATAGACGACGCCACTGATCGTACCTAATAAGAAGGGATTATCAAAGCCCACAAGCTTCAAGTCGAGCAACAGTTGGATGTGAAGTGGGGGAATACCTGCAAAATACTCTGATGCCAAAGTGAGGTTCAGAGCAAATGCAAGAGAGTATGAGAATATGAGTGAATGATTGAATACCTGACCTTCTCAAGTGAGAGGGTACTTATAGCCCCCAGCGTTGGGCCAAGATCCTCATTACTCGGCTGAGCAAGCATGCCCAAGAATGGAAACTGCCAGGTCCTACGTGCGTAGTGGGAGCCTGCACATGGTCCCTAACCTGGATGGATTCCTCCAAACTATCAGAAGGATATGGATGCAGTCTTTTAGGGGTCAAGAGGACTCCGTGATATTCAAAGGTGTTGAGTGTCAGCCCTATGAGGAGGATGCTTGCAAGGTCCTTTTGACCGTCGTTGACCCTCATCGTCAGTCGTGAGGTTGTCCCCAAAGGACTTGTCTTGGTCGACAAGAAGAGTGGATGATGTTCATGAGGAACTCCCGAGCAATATTGGTTCTCCTCACTGTAACATCCCGTTTTAATTAATATTATTTATATTATTATTTTCTAAAAATGACCGGTTTGATGTTTATTTTGAATAAAATAATAATTATTTAATCGGTAATTCGGTCCAGTATGTGATTAATTGGATTTATTTGTTTTACCGAAAAATAATTATTTTTGTACGATAATATTACATTTAGTGTGTAAATATTTTATTATATATATTATTTGATTTATTTGTGAAGATGGATTTATATTAATATTAATTGATTTATTATAAACTAATAAATTAATGTTATTTAATTATATTAAATTAATTTAATAAAATATTAGTATTAATAGTGGGGGTGGGTG